>DWPQ01002065.1:0-11145 GCA_018251795.1 Perichares adela | reverse complement strand
CCCCGCAAATTTGTCTCGCCATATAAAAGCTGGTGTAAAAAAATAGGGGTTGTTGACAGAAAGGTGAAAATTGGGGGTTGTATGTATTTGTTGGTGACACATCATAAAAAAAAAAAAATTGTCCATGAAATAAAAAATAATATATTGAGTGCGGGCCCCTCCTAATATCTTAGGGGTATGAAAAATAGTTTAAAACCTATTCTCAGGCCTATCGATTATATCTATAAAATTTCATAATAATCGGTCAAGCCGTTTCGGAAGAGTGTGGCAACTAACACTGTGACACGAGAATTTTATATATATTGAAGAAGAAGAAGATATAACACTGTATTGTTTTTTTTAGAATGCCGTGGAAGGAATTAATATTGGTGAAGGTAAAGGATTTAGTTATACGGATATTTGGAAAATAAGAATGATTTACAATTACATATCTAAAAAACGATTTAAGTCTGTGAGCGTGCCAGAGTGTAATAAACTTTTTAATCCCGGCACCAACTTTAATAACTATGTACATGAATCTGAGGATGAGGTGCAGCCGAGAAAAAAACCCAATAAATATTTAGGAGTGCACGATGAATTCGAGAATAATCAATTTGAAAATAAAGAAATCAGCACTCCGACTCCAAGTGCGGACAAAGACGTATCTAAAGAAGATAATGCAGAAGGTAATTCTGAAAAAGAACAAGAAATTGAAAGTGTCGATGATGAACCGCATACTGATACACTGCATCATGGAAACAATAGTGAAAGCAATGATTCTGAGAAGAGTGACAAATACCACAGTGAAAATAAAACAAAAGAAAATTCACTGTCTCATTCAGATTCTAGACATGATACGGGTTTGCCGCATGGGTTAAAATTTACAAGACCCGGACAACATGGTTAATTGAAATAAAAATATGTTTTATGTTATTTAAAAATAATCATTTAATACATTGGCTATCACATTATAGGCACATTTGTATGTCTCGTTTCACATAACATGTTTCACATATAACTTCGCAACACCATTTAAACTGGCAGTTGCAGTTCTCAGTCTCTCTGATGGTACTTTGTACATATCCTCTTCTACAGCAAAGCTGATCACAACTATCAGTTCCTGCTGAGCTGATATTACATTGACGGCCTTCGGTGCCGAGAGACCCAGTCTTTAAATTCGGAGAGCAAAAATCTGGCGATTCTTCTGAGTAGATAATATCTTTCTTGCCTGGTCGCTTGATACTCGGGCTTTCGGGCATGAAGCTGTCGCCGTCGTTACTGGAGATCACCTGTGACGAAAACAATGATGTTTAAATAATATGAAACAAAATACTTTTAATATTTCAAAGTATCTTAATTATTGAACATCATACTTGTGACTTGGACTGACAATAATAATAGAATTAGTAGATCTGGCAGACTTTTTCCTGCCAGGAGAAGTAGCGAAAGCGGACAAGATTCTCGTAAAAGGATGAAATTCCTGACTAAAAAAAATACGAAAAAAGTAGTATGTTTTCATTCCAAGACCTTCAAGTGATCATCACAATTGATTCATCGCTTTGGCCATGATCACGTCACAGACAGACAGAGTTACTATCGCATTTATAGTATTAGTAAAGATTTAAAATGAAAGTTTATAGTTTTACCTTAGCAGCACCTTCGAACCTATCCCTTAGACGATCGCCTACTTCTCTAAACGTAGGCATCCGCCACCAGCATGTTCGAAGCGTACACGACCCTGATAAGCCGTGGCATTTGCATTCCACTTTCATATGGTTTTTGATAATCTATAGAAGAAAATGTATAATTACTCAATGTGTATAATTACTCAATACGTATATTTACACAATGTGTATAATTACTCAATGTGTTTAATTACACAATGTGTAAAGTGACTAAAGGTGATTTGTCTGTCTCGAGAACGAATGATTTTCCATTTGACCAATGTAAAAACACCGGTTTAGATGAAAAGTATATACATATCATATACTAGTTGATCTCGCAAACGCCCCCGTAAATTATTTGTAACTATTACCCGTTTTCCCGTACGGAATGAAGAGTTTTTTCTTGTATCAGGAATAATGTAGGCTTCTAATGGTAAAAGAAATTTTCAAATCACTCCAATAGTTTCGGAGCCTATTTAATACAAATAAACAACTAAACAAATCTTTCCTCTTTATAATATTAGTATGAATTGAAATTACTAACCAACCTCCCAGCGTTGTGGTTATGAAGCTTTATCAGAGTCTTGATATCGCTTCGTTTCCTGTAGCGACTGTCCATGAATTCCCTGGACTTCTGAAGGCCGAAGCGGACGTTGTCGCTGCATCCACCCCACTGCCAGCGGTCAGACTGTGCAGGGGCTGGTGGGAGGGGTACTGGAGCTACTCGACCACGACGCTGTTTCGGTACACCCTAGGATACAATAAAATATATCTTTAGTTCTCCGTACAAAATATGAAGAACATTCATCGCAATCCTCTCCACTGACGGTATTAGAAAAATAATTATGATAGACTGTTAGGTTCATCATATGTCGGCTGAACGCCAGGCTGGAACCCTGAATGCATCATCAAATTTCGAAAAGTTATGCGCGTAGAAATTAATTATCACTTGCTTCGGCAAAGGAAACCATGTGACGAAAATTCAGAGTTCCATTATGTTCCAATGTTTTCGAAAAAGTGTGTCGTTTGCCAAACTGTATTTGATCAGCGCAACGTTATAGTCTTAAACCCTTTTAATGTGCTAAGGATATCCAGCAATAGTAATTTATGAGTAGTGCTAATGATAACAATGATGACTGCTTGAAAACGCCACGTTTCATTTTATGTATGACCCTGTGGGCACCTTTACAGCAAAGAAAGATCTCCTAACAAGCTAGTGTTATTATGAAAGCATCAGTTGACCTCGAATTGTTCATTCAGAGCTTATACATATGAAATCCATGCAGAAAACGTCGCTAACGTGATTCAAGATGCGTCAACGCCATCTCTTATCGCAAAGCGGAAAGTCGCCACACCTACATTATCTGTGGCAAGCGATGGATTACCTTGGTAGAAGCGTGTCTCGTATACTTCATAGATTTATCCAATTGATAAAATCCAACACGGTTTGATGAAAAGTAAATCAACAATGTTGCAGCATGCCTCTCGGTTTGTTGCAATAAATGGCGCATCGTCAATAATTTCTCGAGATATTTCAACAGGTATATTGAATTTAATTTACTTTGAAATGCTTACTTCAATAATGTAAGCTAATGTTATACAACAGATTAATAAACTACTTTAAGTCTGAGGACATCGTTATCTATAATTATTCTGTGTAAGAGGACAATGAAATAAAGGTTTATTTGAAGTCGGTTATTTTGATTGACATAAAGCGATGGTTCTTGATGCAAACAAAGTTCGAAAATCGAGTATTTTACAGAAGACAATGGGCGATCGACTGCATCGGCTCAAATGAGAATTAAATGCATCAAGAAACTAATGTAACAGATTAGATTATTAAATGAAAACAACAAAAAAATATTCAAGGAATATGTTTTTAAAACACACATAATTAAAATTAAGACACAGAATTAAAATTAACTAGGTCTCCTTTAAAATAAAAGAACTTTTGAAACTATGGCTATAGTCAATCGCGCTGGCCAAAAATTGTTAGCAGAATTTAAATACCTTTGAGAACATTACTGAGAAGTCTCACGATATTTTCCTATATCGTAACAAGACGTGTCAATTTGATTCAAATAACACAATACTCGGATAAATTAATTATAATTGTAATGCTCAATCCCAGACACAGAATTAATTTTCATTACTAGAGCTTAACGGATTATATAAAAATGAAAGTATATTAAAGTTCTGATGATAACTAAATATGTACAAAAGTATTAATAAAAAAATGTTCTGTAAACAGCCGGTCGAAGGTCAGTTCGCGTTTATTCCTGCTCCAATTTCGCATCCAACTATAAAAACATCTCGGTCCGACCTTACAGTTAACCCTACACTAAAGACCCTTTTCTTAGCGCGTTTTTTGGCAGAAAAAAAGCGATTGCGTCGCGTTCTTGCACCCGACTCGGTATTCGTAGCCGGTCGGCTGCACGGCGCGGTCGTTCGACGAGCATTCGTAATTTAAAACTATAAAACTACAGGGGCGCGGGAAAACTCGATGACGAACTGTCAAAATCACAGTGCTGTGCTGATTCGGACCGCGATTCACAGAATCGATTATTTTCAATAACACGACTCGACTCGATGTTTGTTTTGATTCGTACATATTATACTGTGGCTTGTTTTAAATATTTCGACACTGTCGGAATACATTGTGCGATTCGTTAATTGTTCGACGTTTCGTGTTGCATAGGATACGTTTTAGATTAAATTTTTGTCGGATATAAAAATTATTGATAATTTCGCGCTGAGCCGTGCGTGGTTTTTATGAATGTTTTTGCGTATCGGCCCGTAGTGGGGGTAGGGTGGGGCCTCGGTTGACTCGTCCCTCTCCTATCGAGTATTTTGATTTAGTTTCCAAGTCTTACGTAGTTGTAGCAATTTTTTCAGTCGCGTGTGTAAACCGCGCGCGGCTGTCGTATTTTTCGTGTTCTCACACTTTGAGTTTCGTATTGCACGAGATTTTCCGCGCGCCTTTAACAAACTTTTTATTTCAGACACTGTAAATAGAAGCTTAGTACAAACTTTTCTTTGAAAATTGTGATTGTGTTTTTATTTGCTGTGTGTGTAATAACATTGGATTATTGTGAGAACAATTGTGACATTGTGTTTGGCTACTGTTGTTCTTTAAACGATCTTTTGTTCACGTTTGGATGTCTTAGTTAAGGTAAGAGGATATTATTTTATATCTTATTAATAATATTTAACGAAATCATAAATTAATGTGTGTGGTATAAGATAACCAATAATTCTATTTCATTAATAATATTACAATTGCAATAGTAGTAATTGACACGAATAAAATTCCATTAATTTTAAATTCATACAAAAAGACAGAGATAAAGTTAAAATATTTGCATTAAATAATTAAAAACACTTATTAAATTGTAAATTAATTGTTACTTATTTAGTATTTAATCGTGGCTTACAATTTTATGACCAAAGTAAGCGGTTTTAGAAGTGTTTAAGTATGATTATACAATTTATTATTAAGTACGTTACTTAAACAATAAATTGGTAAACTTGAGGATGAAATTAAAAAAGTTTTTAAAGATTACTAATATATTGTAATACTTCTAATATAATAAGGCTTTATAATTGTATTTAAACCCAGCAAATGGACTACTGTCCTCATAATAGCTAAGTAACTTTTAATTAATGCATAGCATTTTAATGTTTGTAGACAATACAGTAATTGGATGAATTGACCTTTTGCTTATTCAAAGTCCCAGGTTCGATTCTCGGCAGAAGTATAAAAGACAAATAAGTGTACAATCAAGACCCGATTATTTGATATTGTAGGAATTGTAATTTGTATTACGCACATAACTTTAAAATATTATTAGCGCAGGATTTGAACACGCTCTCCCGTTTGAATGACCATCTTTCAAACTACTAGGTTATCACTAATCGATGACGTAATAATATCTAAAGATGTTTATATAAGTAGATATATTTAACATATCTATATAGAATTAGATATAATACAATACAATACAAGAAGTCTTTATTGTACGCCATAAATTACAAGAAAAAGGTTACATACTCGTAGATAGATATGATATACAAAGATATACATATAAAAATTTGATTAATATATGATATCAAATATATTGGTACAAACATACATATGTAGAAAGTATCTTATCTTATCTATTGACATCTGCATCGGATACCGCGGATACGCCGAGGTAGGGGTCGCGGGTCGGTTAAGAAATCACGAGTTACGGTACAGGGTTCAAATCCTGTGACACTTGTTTGATTTTGATACAGATTGTAGATTTAGTTTGATATTGTTTCGAAATGGATACCGTTAATATCTACTTTCATGTTTAATATCAGGCAACTTATATTTTATGTGTTAGAATCTTTTATTTATATTGTAACAGTATTTCAATTTAGTTAAACTATGTCTTTTACAAAACAAAGTTTAAACCAATTTAAATTAATGTTAAGACTTTTCATTATAATTACATCATTGGCGACATTATCATTAATCTCACAAAGCTGGACTTCTCATTCCCATGCTCTCCCCGTATCCCCCACTTACACTCTCTTCCCCCTCCTAACTTCAACAATAATCATATTTTACCAAGCAATAATTAAACTTAAAAAATTCCACCTTGTAAGAAACAATTATATTAGTACCTACTACAATTTACAAGCTTTTAAAAGTGCTCATAAATCTACGGCTTGTGTCAATTATATATGATTGACTATAGAAAAACCGATCAAACATTACTCTTTCTTGAAGTTTGTAATAAATAAAGCGATAAGCGTAAGACGTCTTATTTAATGAATCTTACAATGCAAGAATTTGTAATATATATTAACATAAATAAAATAAAAAAATTGCGTTTAATATTTAATTTGATATCGGAGACAAATAATTAAATAATATCGAATTCATCGTATTTATTTCTACTTTCCGTCGTCTATTGTTAAACAAAAGATAAAATGTTTTCTAATAAATAGATAACAAGATAATAATTTTCAGAAATTATGTGTAACAATTACAAAAACAGAATCACAGATTTTACACAGCAAAATGTGTTTAAAATTAAAAACAGAACGCGTTTTCCATGATTGAATATCGAACACCAAAATCTTAGAATCCGCAGATAATGGATTCTCATTTTGGTTAGTAAAATTTTCAAACTAATTTATTATTGTGTTTCAACCGGTTTAACCAAGGATTCTATCCTGTGAATAAATAAACTTATAGATGTGATTACCACAACGTCCGTATTACAAGATAAGTGACTACAACATACTTAACATTTGTTAAGTTACACTAAGCTATCGACTCGTTTTAACTTGAGTTATTTTAGTTAATAGTCTACATAGTAATTATAATGCTACTACCTTTGACAGCTGAGTAATTAGAGAAAAGTAGAGTTACCCGAGGGCAGAAAGGTACTAAATTGTACTGTTAGATTGACGGAATGTAAAGTATACGTAGAGTTTAGCTGAAATGTAGTTAAGCATGTAACATATAGAGACTATTCATCAAGCCATAATTATGCCCCAAGTTAAGGTCTCCTTAAGAGTGTTTGAAGGTGAAATATATAAACTTTGCTTAGACTTCATAGACTTTGGTATGGTTTGCAGTATGGATAATTTTGTGCGGTTGTTAGTGTAAGAGTTTTATAAGTCACCAAAATTGTGTACTTAGACATACTTAGCTTTAGCTTAGGATGAGTCGAAGTTATGTTTATAAATATGACAGCTGTCTTAGCTTGCAATTTTAGTTTGAGATAATTCGAAGTCCGTTTTATACCTTAAGCTATAGTCCATTGTTAATGCACATCGGTAGACATTTTCGAGAATGTTCACAAAAAATGTGTAGTATGCACGTTTCTTCGTGATATTTTTCTTCAACAAATCTTCGCATATAAGTATACAAACTTGTATGTGAGTCCAGGATTTGTACCCTGGCTATTTATGGGAGAATAATGTAAAACCAATAGGCTATCACTGCTTACGAAAGCTCATTACCACACTGTTTTATTTAAATTAGTTTTACATTACAAACTTAATTATAAATAAATAGAATTAATAAATTGTGAAGTGCGAAATTTTAATATTCAAAGTTTGAAGGTTAATGATATTTTGGGGCAATGAAGCTTAAAGCTTACCTAGAGTTTTTATCGAACGTAGTGTAAGGCACTTAACTTATGTTAAGTTAAGCAGCTGATGAAAGCATCGTTAGTATGACAGATTTATTTCAGCAATGACGTCATTGTAATAAAGTACCCTTATTGTATTTAGTAAACTGTACTTCAAGGAAGTACTTACACTTTCAAGTTATTAAAACACACAATTAAACCCTTAGAAATTGTTAAAACAAACCAATAATTTATTAACAAAAACTTGGTTTTATGAGACCTATTAGTTATTATTATTAATGATTTTAAACTTAAATAATCGTGGAATCTGCACCTTTAGTATGGATATGGTTACTCATAAAAATGCTTTTCACATAAAAAAAAAGTTAAAATTGTACTAAAATCGTCAAAAATGATTCTTAGTGTGTAAAATTCACTGAACATTTTTCATTAATAGCCGTAGAACTGCTGATTACTTGCCAGTTACTATCAGGATAGAATTGTAATAAAGCGGTAAATTACAAAAAGTAAAAACAAGCTCCCAAGTTTTTCCAACAAATAAAATATATTTATTACTTTTAAGGAAAATCCCACAATGTCTGTTATTTAGCTGTTTTTTACTGCCGACATGAATCTATTGCAACCATCAGTTTTGTTAAAAATTAATAACTCTAATTTAAATAAACAAAAAACCGATCATGTAATGTATTATAAATTATCATTACCTTACAACAGGTAAAATCGATATTTAGTTGTATTACACACGTATTTTTTATAGGTATTTTACTTGTTAAACTTTTTAGCTTACAATGCTTACGAACAGATGACCTGTAGCTTATTTATCTGTTATTGCCATAAAAAATATTTTACAAAATGTATTAATTATTAAACAGCTTAATATTTTGTATATAACAGCATTTTAATTCTATTATTAATTATTATCACTTGCTTGCGTGGAAGGAAAATATTGTGTAAAAACATTTAGGTATATTTGAATGTTCTCCATAATGTAGTTCTTCGTATTCTTCATAAATTATATTAATTAATTCTTAGAATAATGGAATATTAAGCCATCGCAATGAGAGAATTGACTCGAGAACTGAAATAAGGAATTGCGGTGAAGGTAAATAAGGATTCATGTATTTGAATCACTTGAATCAACTCATCCTCGTGCAATGAATCCATTAAATGAATTAAATCTCATCAGTGTAATTGTCAGAAATCTAAAACTTTTCCTATTAGGGACGTGTGACTCATTTTACAAAGAACAGTGACGTAAACAGATTCGTTTTAAAAACTGCATCATAGCAATTCGGCAATAGAAATATGTTATTAGTATGTTAATAAGCTTTAACACATACACACAAAGTATTTTATACATAGAGGGTGGCCATACAGACAGACAATAAACATTTGTCTCCTACATAAATGTTAGTTCCCAAAGGAATATTTACCCCGGGACTTTTCACTCAACAAACATGATGACATCCAATAAAAAAAACATTGTTTCAAGGTCACATCACAATTAATGGGAAATCTTGTTTATGCAATATAATTTAATCTTCATTTACCCATTAACTGTATCATTTAATTCTTCATTAATACATTAACTGTATTAATTACGGGCATGTGTATTTTCCGGATTAAGAAGCTTTTAAGCTATAATCTGCCGGTCAGCTAGACAGGTTTCTGTAGAAAGACAATTTAATTCAATCATTTGTCACCATTAGTTAGCTTAGATAAGCTAGCTAAGTTAACCAGACAAACTAAATAACTTCTATAGCTGTAACAAGTATGTATTTAAGAAAATTAAATAATTTTAATAACCATTTTCATAACCTATTTCCTTACCCCTGTACCTGGCTTAACGACTTAACAAAAAATATCTTAAAAAGATGAACATAAAAAAACTCATTCTTGAGATAATTGGTTATTATTACCTAATTCAATATCTTGTTATCATTTTATGTAATGAATACATATTTACTGTAAAGCACATACAAGCCATTTAATATACGATGAAAATATTTAAATCATACATTAGCCAAAAGGCAGTCTTGTCGCTAAATTCTTTCAAACGAATGTAAGCGAAATAAATGAAAATGTAAAATAATAATTATTAAATATATTAATATAGTAAAAACAATTAAATTTATGTTGATAAATATTCTTCGGCCGTCACTTAAACGATTAACTTTGGTTGAGCGCGAACGATCGGATAAAGTCCCGATCGGTTCATTCGGTCAACCGTTCGGTCAGGATTTTGACCGGAAGCGAGCCTTATCAGCCCGCCGGACGTGACGTCAGAGACTCCAAACAATCAATGTAAGTCGAACGTGATTGTTATATAAATAAAAAACAGCATTTTTTTCATCGTAAAACAATACAAAAGTTGAAATGTTTGAGTTAAACAATACCGGTGTAAATGTTTACACAAGTTTAATCAGTAATCCGGATTATTTATTCATTCTTTCATAATTAGAATCTGGAAAATATATTATATTTGATGCGCTGTTTATTAAAAGACAACGTAGGTATATTATTATCATAATAATACATTTCTGTAATGTATTATTGTGATATTGTGATATGTAATTATTGATTATGTATTCATGTAGATCAATATTAATATTAATTTTATGATATTGTTTATGTAATATTTGTTAACAGTTTAAACAGGTGTTTGAGAGCCAAGATATTGTTAACTTCAACTGGGATTACTGTGCTGAAATGTTTAAACACAAGTTTATATTGGGAGATATTATTATTCGAAACTTCACCTTAGAAAGATTTATGTATCGCATGATGGAATATTTTTTATTCTAAGTAATATGCATTATTAGTATCTGTTTAGAATACTGTCTTATACAAAAGGACGTAAGTCAATGGAAAAATGCTAAATCTGAGATGTATAGTATAATTTGACTTATCTCAAACTAAAGTTTCAAGCTAACACAGTTTTTGAATTTATAAATATTACTTTGACTCAACCTAAACTTGAGCTGAGTGTATCTTGAGTGAACAATTTTGGTGACTTACTATACTACTTACTTTGACTTACCTTGGTCCATACTGCTAACCAAAGTAGTCTAAGATTAGTTTAAGCGTTATAGAGTTCACCCTTAGCTAAGGCATATGTATTGGTGGTATGATTTCTGTAGACTTAATTACTAACTATTATGGATATTGTTTATTAATATTGTAATTACTTTACTATATTTATAAACCAGTGATAGCCTAGTGGCCTGAACGTTGGTCTCCCGGGGAGGTCGTGCGTTCGAACCCGGCGCGCACCAATAATTTTCTAAATTATGTGCGTATTAGAAATTAGTTATCACTTGCTTTACGGTGAAGGAAAACATCGTGAGGAAACCTGCACACCTGAGAGT
>DWPQ01002064.1:0-11147 GCA_018251795.1 Perichares adela | reverse complement strand
GTTATACAAATAAAAAGGAAAGGATAGTGTGATTAATAGATAAATAAGATAAGTGTTCTCTGTATCTATGAGTGGGAAAATATACTTCGTGGCAGTTTCTTGCCGCTTCTTCTTCTAGGGCCTACTCATCGTAGGGGCTTGCTGAAGCGATGGCGTAAATGGACTTTCGAAAAGAGTTTGTAAAAATCTACTTTGATAAAATGAATTTGAATTTTCAGTCAACACAACATCACAGTATATCGGTCGTTAGTTAATTAAAATACAATTCAATACTTACATCAACAATTTCCTTGGTTTGCGTGAAGCGGCGGTTGAATTGCATCAGTTTCTTGATGCGTGCGTCCGGTCCGATCTTAGTGTGAGCGGCCATCGAGTTCATCAGGTGGAAGTTGGCTCTCATTTCGTCCGAGAGCCCCGTCTGCCGACACAACTCCGGCACGAGGTACACCAACTCCGGCATTCCGGCGCGAATGTCGCGAGCCTTGGACCGCGAGATCAGCAGCGGTTGCCCGACATCGTGGATCCTCAAGTTGTATTTCTATAAAAATAATATTAATTAACTACTGTTCTCTATTTGATGTATTGTTTATCAACAGTGATTATGTGAAGAGATCGCTCTCAGCGATAAGACGTCTTGTTGCTATCTCATTGTTACATTTTATAAGTATTTTTTTGGTGTGAAATAAAGTGTTTTAGTATTGTATTGTGTTATTTGTAGAAATGCATTTTCAAAAATCACAACTTTATTATCCAAATAAAGATTTGAACATCGAAAATCAAAGGCAATTTCTTTGGCTTAAATAAATATTGTGTGGCTAAAAACACAATCAAAAATTAATTCATCACTATCATTGCTACCCTAGCTAGAGACGTTGTAAATTGTCGTGGAAAATAAGACAGACGGACCACCTGATCGTAAGCGGTCACCGTGCATAGGCGTTCGTGACATGAAGAGCATCACCGATGTGTTGTTGGCTAAGAATCAGAAGAACCGGTTACTGAATCTCCGACACTGCAACCGGTTTCTAGGAAGACTATGAACACTATGATTAACCTATGAATTAAACTGGGAGGGTACATAGAGTACCTTAGAATAAACTGCGAAGTATAGAAGAGTACCTTCGAATTGAAGTAGGAGAGTACAGAACCCCTTGATCTCCAACAAAATGGACCTATACGTGGGATTTTAACCCACTAAAAGTGACTAAAACCCCCTTGACATCAATCCGGCGTATATGGAGATTGGAGAAGCTACGAAAAGAAAAAAAGAAGCAAAAGGGTCCTAGCGTCATACCCACGTCATTTGATGACCAGGCTGCACACACAATGGAGCTTCTTACATACGGATGTTTTTAACACTACAAGTCGATTACCTTTTGATAATAATCCATATATGTGACGGCTTGATCTTTCATTTTGAACGAGGACTGGGGATTCGCTGACCAATCTACATCATCTATTCTGTACGTCTTTTTATTGTAATCAGTCATTACAATTTTTCCTGGAATAAACATCATAGTATAGACTTTTACGAAGTTTATTAACTTCTAGTTCACTTCAATTAGTAAAAGCATAAAACTCGTATCCTACATATCTAAAAGGGTATCCTACAGGATACTGTATTTAAAGAAATATTTTAATTTGTATATATACTATGTTATTACAAAAACTAAGATACAAACCAACAATGTCTTCAAGGAAAGCCTTTTTAAAGTTAGGGCCTTTAGTTGACGCATACTCCTTGAGCATTTGGAATACTGTGTCCAACCGTAGAACCTAAAAACATTATATTATATCAGTTCAAACTCTATAAACAAGTAAATTTAAAGTTTATATTATTATACAAAATGTACACTAACCTTGTGTGTTATTTCAGTGACCATCAGTAGACGATCTTCATACTGATTAATAGTGGTCTTGTAACCGGGCCATATTTGAAGTTTATATTCTGGAATGTCAACCTGTAACATGGAAAATATTTTATCATATTAAATATTTGCATACTAGAGAGCTCTCTCTATGTTCTCGAAGGTGTGTGAAGTATCCCGATCCAACCCGATCCACATTTGGATTGAGTGAGGCTTCAAAAACCCTTTCAATGTGAGATGAGTGCCTAGCCCATAAACTGGACAATTATAGATTATGTTTATTTCATTGATGACTAGTATCCAAATAACAACTGAGCATCTTTGTAGATCAATTGTTTTGCTCATAATTTCATTGTCATTAACAAGTGAAGGGGAGGCACGTATTTAAATATTCAATAGTTTTTTTAGAAATGATGAAATGATACTAGCTGTGAATGCGTAGAAATCTGTGTGTCACAAAGCTTCTCCCGCGTAAACGCAGACTCCGAGGGAATTCAATACTAACTTTCATCCCCTATTTCAACCACTTACAGCTCTTTTTTTGGATGAAAAAATAGCCTATGTCCTTTCTCAGGTTTTAGACTATCTCTGTACCAAATTTAATTTAAATCGGTTTAGTAGTTTACGCGTAATTGAATAACATACAAACAACATTACATGCATATTTACATGGATAAAATGTCGTGTTAAATGAACGATATCGTTATATAACTAGCTAACTAAGAACCTCTAAACATTGTGCTTTGTCTCAGTAATAATTCACGTTACTTCAGGGCAGGGAGTGGGAATCTCGGAAGGATTTTCTTGGCAGCCGTTCGCCTTGTAATACGCCTATATTATACAGAGTAAACTACTTTAAAGAATTAGAAGTTTTAAACATGAAATAATAAAATTGTATAGGTAATTAGTAACACACTCGTTTAATTAGGGTTAATTTCGATATATGCGCAAGGGCTAAGATTCCCAGGTAGACCTAATAATAACTAACAGAATAATAATCATAAAAACATGTGCGAAATAAATGGTTGGTTGTGATGTAATATTTGTGTATGTCCATGTCTCACACGACCTAAAGAACCTACCACCTGCCTACCATACTTACCACAACCTGTTAATATATAAGCGTTAATAAAAAAAATTGTTGCATTAGTATTTATAAATCACCACTCATTTAAACGATTGCATGTATTACCAATTAATAGGAAATAAGCAGACAATTCGAAAACAAGAGATATTCGACGCCCATCCGTATTACTAAGGATAACCAACGCATTGCCACACAATTATTGAGTGGGGCATTATTATTCTTCCAAATATTTTCAAGTAAACGAGTGAGTACATTTGCTGAATCAGTGTCGTCAATAAATCAGTTGAGCGTACACTCGGGTGGTTCTAATAAAGGCAGAGGCGCTGTCTGTAGGTAGCCGCTTTGTCTAAGGCGCGCCTCATCGGTCCAAACTTTCCTTTCCGCAGTCAAACTTAGATCAAGCTGGAATCTTGGCGCATTTATAGAGCTGCGTTTAGTGTGTTTGATTATCACTTTGGTGTGACAATTACTTTATAGATTCTTTCAGAGTTAGTGTTGTTTTGTTTGTTTTAATTATGTTAAATGTATATTACAAGAGAGGCATTATACAAAAATAAGATAATGTTTTCATTTACAAGCTTTTTTATACTAAGTTATTATGTATAAGGAATTTTGAGGTGCTACTAAGGATATATAATATATATATAGTAGATCGGAGTATTACGATATATTTTTGCGTTATGAAAATTTGTTATTAAGAATAGTTTGTTTATTTAAACAAAAAACATAAACTTGTGTAAAAAATCCGTCACACGACACTTTCACTAATATCTATTACTAATAATAACTTCTAAAAAATATAATTTTAATCTTTATTACTACATGATGGCTTACGGGGACTTATGTTGTCATACAGATTTATTTAATAACACAAATTTCAATTATTTTTTGCTAATAAACTCTCATCTTCAAACTTTGTATTAGGATTCCCTGGATTATGAACTCAACTTTCTCACAACTGGTTCATCAATAGCTTATTTTAGACACAAAAAATGGTATCTACCTTGTACCCTGAAATCCCCGGAATTATTTAGATCTCATAAACAATGTACGCTAACAAAACAAGGACGCGTCTTAATTAAAGTTGCTCTATATACTTACGTACTCAATCTCACTTGTGGAAGTTAAGGAAAGGTTAAAGGGGGTGCCACCCTTTCCTCCCCAACATTCCCAAATTTTCCCAAAGTATCGCTTAATGCAAGTTTATTATCTCTCATCGCTGAGCATAATTAATTCTTTTTCTTAGTAGATAATGTCTTCAGCTGTTTTTGTTCAACAGATTGCTATCATATCGTTGGATTCTCGTGTAAATGAGGAATAGGTAAACTGTATAACGCTTGAGTACAATTTTCCTTACATATTTTTAATATTTTTGCAAAATAAAATTGTAAATTTTTAATTGTGTTAAAAGAAGAATTAAGTGTCAATACATTACAAATACTTTTCACTGGTACATTAAAATAATAAAGAGACAAAAATGCTTAAAATTAATTGCGGTATACAAAAGGCGTGTTTATTGCACAAAAGCTAGGCAGCCAACTTAAAAAAAAATGTATTTTGAAATATATACTTTTTTTCGCATAGAAATTACGTTATGGTTTAAATGGTGTTGTTTTAATATTGTTGTTGGCATAAAGACCCATCTACGAATCCTCAACTTACAAAATTTTCAAAAAGATTACGCTTATTAGAAATTAACGATTACTTACATTGATAAAAAACAGCCTGAGGGTATATTTACCTGAATGAGAGGAATCTCGAGCCCAGATGAGGCTCGGCTTGTAGTGATGATGTTGTCTTACGATTTTTGTTTATAACACTCATAACTCCACTCAATAACAGCGACCCAATTATAGTTATGTCTTGAATTTATCGATATAATTTCAACATGCTTTAGTTCAGTTGCAGAGATTTTTAAATTGCAAAATATTTTAACTTCACCCAAAACAATAATTGGTTAATAACTAAATGAAAATACCTTAATAACATAGATGCACATCAAACAGTGCCACTCAATTACATTCTGAAATAGGTGTTTAATAACCCAAAAGATTAGTCAAACACAAAAACAAATAATCAAATTAATAGGAAGGCGGGCGATATCAACATTATTAATTCAAAACTCGCGTAGAAACCAACCCCCCGCCCCTTTCCGTCCACTTACCCACACCCCATCGCAATCTTCTTTCGAGGAGGACAGACTGAAAAGTAAGGTTACCGTCTTCGAAGCGTGTTGACCAGAAAATTCTAATAATATCTCTTTGTTTTAAAAGTCCTACAGACGTCCGTTTGATTTTTTCTTTAACATATCAATTATAATTATCAGTGGAGTTAATTAAACGTTACTTTTAAACTTAAAGGTACTAAGATTTTATTAATAATATTATCAAATCAAATACTCTGCAGATTATTACGATAACAATATATTTATCCATTATTACTAACATAATTATCTATTTTGGTAATTCCTAAAAGTTATCCATAAAGCAGACCTCCTAGAAAACATTAATACTGTAATTATTATTATTTACATTAGTAAAGCTTAATAGTTTAGCTATCAAAAGGGGTTAACATATTCCCTACTTGTAATGCAATCTCGTTTTGCCCATCGTGTTAATATAGCCAAAGCTCATAAATAATTTTCTAGTAATGCACCAGCATATTCGAATTGCGCCATTCATTTTGGTTAAATCAGACTTGAATAATGATTTAATCGAAACAATGAAAACGGTATCACAGAGTGGAAAGGCATTATTGTCAATTGTCATCGTTATAAAAAGGGCGATGAGTAGGCGGACGTAACATTTGTATTAAGTAGGCGGTAAAATAATAAAGAAATCAATGTTGAAATAGAAATCCACTTCTTGGTGTAAGTGTCTGTCTGTGTGAGAGATTGTAGGTGTATGTGAGTGTATGCATTTTGTGTTGGCAAGCTTGTGGAAGTGGGCGAGCCAGTGGATATAGGATATATGATTATTTGTACATAAATAAATATGTATTTGTGTTTCAAGACCGACACGAAATTAGAAGACTAAGATTAAGGTAAAATTAACAGTCTGCATAAACTTAGTACAAATTGTGAAGAAAGTAAATTCCGGGCAATGCTTGATCATTGCCCGACGATTTATGACACTCATGACGATCAGAGTTAAGGAACTTCGGGAGCAGTCCGTGTTTGGAAGGCGGTCCGCTAAAAATGTATTCAGCATCTCGGGAGCGCAAGTAAAGACGTCTCTCCGCGTTGGATAGCAATCTGTGTCTTTCTGACGTCATAAGAGCTTCCAACATTTGGGTTCGTCTCTAATCCTTCCAGCAGTTCGTATTAGACCAGCGCAGTGGAGGACACTCTCGGCATTAATTACGATGATCTGGGCCCAGAATTACGCCTTGTAGAATCCACTGGTAATAAACGCCAAGGGTTCCAATAGAAACAATATTTCTTGCATCCAGCAGTAGAAATCACAAAGTATAAAACCGTGACAAAAAATTGCTCTACTCCTGTTGCGTGTTCGATGAAATCTATTCCAAAACCACCAAGAAGCGCTTTCACGCACGAAAAACACCTTTTGTTCTTTCCCCCGTGTCATAAGGTAGCACTTCGAGCGGATGCTTATTTTCAGTCGGCAAATGTTACGATCCTATCTGTCACGGATGCCAAGTTAGTTAACCTTACAATTAAACTATTGATGTCGTATTCCAACTGCAAAAAGTCTAAATTAGATTGTATCTGTATGTTTCGAGTGCCTGTTTACCTCGGTTTCTCCGGTCGGGGACGGCCACCCACTCCCCCGCCCAAACTCTACATGTTATTTACGTGTGAACACAACTCCACGCAAGGGTTCAATTTATTTGACCTACTGGGCCTTTAACTAATAACGCCTAGAAATTACTTAGATCTCTTCGGCTGTTGATATCTTATTGGTTACCCACAAAAATACGTGTGATGAATAAATAAAAACAAATTATTATTTATCAGTATTCATTACTTTCAATTATACAACAACGGAAGCACAACTACATTTGAACTCCTGCCAAAAATTAAACCATTACGCTTTAATAATCTAGGTATATGTATAACTATTTATACAGTGTCTCCAGTGGTCAAGTGTACAGAATTGGAGGACGAGTTTTACTCATAAAATCCAATAACTCTTCCGAAAAGAACATAGGTCCGGAAATGCCTAAAAAATTTTGACCTTCCATACAAAATGCTGATGAAATTTTAGCGTGGGAGGAACAAAATTTTTTTGAATTTTATGAATAAAAATCGTCCTCCAATTTTGCACTCACCGAACACACTATATAATGCGTAACTATGTCAAAAAAAAATCTTCAACTCATATACAGTTTCTTGTATAATATTCGATGATCATGATACAACATAGCCATTATCACAATATTGGAAATCACTGCGTGAATCCACATATTCGCGCCACATAAAGCCTTCGGAAACTGGTTTACACACTTATCACCCTTTTGAAGATATAAGGCAACCTTTACAAACTCAAGGAGCTCATTCATGGTTATTGTTTCTTCTATAATAATCAGTTTTGAAGTATGTAGAAATTAGTCAAAGGTGTACGATATGATCCCGATAAACTTCAAAGCTTGGCGGGAAAACCGTGAGAATGACGTCACATACAGACTGACATCTGCTCACTAGGTGTAGCTGGTTTGGTTGTTGGCAGACGTTTGTGGAATCGGACGCTAAACAAGATGTAAAAGTCACTTCTCCTTGCTGTAGTTGGAATTTTTTTTGAAAAATTACAAGTACATCCTGCTGTCCGTCGTTTATTTAAAAGCTTATTCTGATTTCAAATAAAACCTTTATGTTGATCCCTCTTTTAAACTCTATAAACATGTAAGAAAATAAGAGACAAAGGTTATATTATACATAATTACATATTATGATAGGCGCTCTGTTACCAATTTAATTATAACAATTAAAATGCTCTTTGATCATTTACATATTAAATCTTATGATTATATGTAGATCGTCCCTTTAATGAATAGTGTTAAAATATATAGTTTTATTTATAATAATTAAGTCAAATGAAAAGTATATTCATAGTAAATTACACGAACTAAGTAAATTACGCAACTAACTAAACTAGTTCGCGCCAAAACATCGAGTAATACTGAGAGAAAGAGACGGCAGATTTGATCAGGTCAGTTTTATTTAAATTTAATCATTGCGTAACAAAATTGTTTGGATTAATATTAAGTATGTTTGCGACCACATATATAACCACGTCATATTGGTTTCTTGACCTACCCTAATTTGCACATCATTGATTCGTTTCAGATTTGAGGGCGTGTGTGTACCTTTGCATTATTTACGTCTAGACAATGATAAAAAGGTAATCTAAATAAGTAATTATTACTCAGTTAAACTTATGAAGTTGGCATAAAGATTGAAGGGGAACGACACCACTGCAAATGAGCGGGCAAGTGGCGGGCAGATCTACAATTACTTCCATTTTAGGGGACTCGCCCCGAACTGTATGATGGACTGGAAATATTCCATAATATCAGAAGCGTCGTTACAATGCCTTAGCAGAATATTTTCTTGGGTAGAAAGCCGATATTCCCCCAAGAGTTACGACATTTCAATTTGCCAAGGCGGGCGGAAAATGGAATTACGATTGTAGCGAGAATAACCGAACGTTACCGAAAGCGTCTTGCTTTGCCCCGAAAGTTGCCGAGGACTGCCGAAGTTAGACGAACGCTCGACGCGCTCGCCGCACCGAGCCCGTGTATTGATTAGATGCGGAACGCCCGATGCCATATAAATTAGGCCGCACAGAAAAACAGATTTAAGGGAATAAGAAGTGCAATTTTTTTTGTAAATAGACATCTCACCGTAAATGAACTTGCAGCAATGCTCTTTTATAACATCAAGGAAATTATGGATGTGTTTACGACCTTGAAGGATAAGTGATTAGTGACTATAGAAGCAAATAAGCGGGTGTTCAATCGCTCGGGTACAAGCGGATGAGGATGAGAATTTTGGAAAAATCATATTGAAATCGGTACGAAGCCTACTGAGCCGAGTTAACATCCTGCGCAGAACAATAACATATGCGTATGTGTGCGTGTACGTGTAACGAATATACAACGTGAGTTACATGAAAAAATAACCAGGATATCCTGGCATTAAAATTTAATTTGTAAACAATAACAAAACAAAATAAAGGGTAAAATATCAATGTATAAAAATACAAAGTTAGTTAAAAATACAAGATAAATACAGTTTGTCGCATTCTACGAAATAATTAATCAAAAGGCCGATTGGAAGTAAGCCGACATCGGTATTCAATGGTTAAATAATGTAGACGAAAAAATATACATTACATTATTAACGAATGTTGGCCTCGTTTCTCGCTCTCTTTGTTCGTTTCACAATTTTCCCGGTGGATTAATTGAAAATAAGTTTTCTCTTGTGGGGTTTCAAGGTTCAAAATAATTCGTTACGAAGAACATTTTGGTTTGGCTCATCAAATTGGTGAAACAACCCAATCGTGAACTTTATGAATTGGTGTGTAGGTTCATATTTGCAAATACATCTGGTGGGACGTTTCATGATTTGTGAGTTTATAGCAACGGTGAAGTGTCGGTGGTTAATGGTGGCAGCGCATGGCTCTCGCCGGCGACATATTGAAAAACTTTGGCGCGAAATGACGCTAAGACATGAAAATATAAAAGGTGACTGACAAACTTATTTTCGTGCTGTTTTTACGGTTACACTGCATTTTTTATTAGTACTGCAGAACATTTTTGATTTGAGTACTGCGACAAAATCACATTTGTTATGGGCGCTAAACGTACGGATTATCTAATTGAAATGGATTGAAAGAGTTTAAAATATGTAAGCATGCAAAAAGTAATCCAGCCTAACCTAACTATTTATAAAAAAAGTACTAAATAGCAACACATAAATGTAACGCATAAAGAATGCAATATCCGGAAAATGCCGAGAGTTTTGTCACATCTTTTCGGTAATTCACCTTAGTGTCCCCCGTTCGGGAGATTTAGATGGAAACCTGCTATCCTCTCCCCAGGGTGACCCATGTAGGAAAACCCGTCGTTTCTGAAGCACTCCGTCTTTGACTTTTCCTTTCGAATCTCCGAGCATTAGAATATCAACCTTATGCCTACCACTGTGGCACTTATTTTGTGAATTAGAAAATCCTCTTCTGTCGTCTTGAGTTTGATAATTTATTGACACCTTTTCAAGTACTTACACCGGGATCACCCATAACCATAATATCGTTGCTATAGGTAGACAGTTGCGTCGTTCTTGTTTTAAGCATTCCCGTACTATTTGTTAGTGAACTTTAACATAAATAATATTAAGCACTTCTCATCCATGATAAAGAAGCACCTTTCCGAAACGGTGGTAGAAGCAAGAACATTAACGTGCATAAGTGTGATACCTATAGTGATACCTACATGATAATATGATTTTGGTATTAACCACATAATATTATGCTATATATAATATGCTATTAAGCATAAATAACTAAGCAACTAACTACTAATTAGTCCGGTCGATCAAATAATAAATGTAATACTGAAGTTTTAATAATTGAATAGCAAATTGGAGTGTAAAAGGCATTATTGAAAATATATAGTCAGTACATTTTTAATTAATATTTTCAAAAGTTTCCTAGCAGTTAAAGTTCATAATAAAAATTGGCGAAATTTATAGTATTACTTTCTTCGATTTCTTAAAAGCTTTTGATACCGTGCATGTCTCCTCTCTTATCTAAAAACTTTCAGATCTAATAGTTATATATACTTCAAGCATCTTGTTGTGCGACTATCAAAATAAAAGGTCTTTGGTATATTTGAATAGTATAATTTATTAGCATCCAATTACATGTTAAGTAGTGGAATTCCGCAAGGCAACATTTTGGGCCCTATTCCCTGTACAATATAACAACATAAGAGATTATAATTTTGAGTCAGAACATTTGATTACTTTCCCTACTTCCACATTTTTGGTAGATTATTTCTAATAAAACGTTAAAGAAATCATTTTATTATTATAAATTATTTAGATCATCCACATTTGGGCAAAGAAATAAAATAAACGCTATATGTTGTATTGATTATATAGACTATTTGAATCACTGTACACGTATGTTTAATTATGTAAATTAACGTTATTTATTGTCTAAATAATGTTT
>DWPQ01002063.1:0-11148 GCA_018251795.1 Perichares adela | reverse complement strand
AAAGAGCCACATGCGGCTCCGGAGCCGCACTTTGCCGACCAACCCCCGAGACAAAAATCTTAGCGTTCACGCTATACAACATCTTAAAATGTTTGGTAAATGACATTCGCTGCGGCATGGTGTTTAATGTGACAGCACATGTTTCCGCAGCGAATGTCATACCATATATTTTAATTTTTTTTTTTCGAATGGACATTTTGCTGTTGGCTCTAGCGGCCTTTACAGCTTCACGCGGACAGAGAGGCGAGCGTGGGATGCTCAGCCAAGGAAGAACTTAGGTTAGCGAAAGGTCGTAAATCCTCTTCGAAAAATAGGGGTTGCAAGCGTCCTGAGGGCACTCCCCGTGGAATAATTAAGATATCGTGTAGTGTGAAGGCTAGCAGATAAGATTTTTGTCAATGTGCTCTGATATTCAAGATACAAAATGACTTCAGTTGTCAAACCGTCCGGACACTTAATTAAATCCAATATTGATCACTTCGTCCGTACCATATAAAATAATGTTGGCGTCGAACTCTAACTAAATTGTCGTCTCACCTGCGACCACTAACGCCCTCTATCATGAATAAAGATACAAGCGGAAGTGTCATACAACGAATTGTTTATCATTATCGCCAAACTGACAAACAGAATAATCAAACTGTAAACATTTAATGATTGATTTACAAAATACGTGTCATTAAATTAAATTGTCTATATTCTAAACAATGTGGCGCCATCTATCAATGTCGTTCATCAACCCAATCATACCAAATAGTTAAATAAAATATAACTAGATGGCGTTAGACTGTATTTATACAACGTTTGATCGAAAACGTCATCCAAATTGGTCCTTCGAGCCGCATTTGATCCAGCGACGCTAAGTTAACCAATAACGTTCCCATAACACTCCCACCTTGTATCTTTCCGTTATCACTAGTATAAACGCTCGATGCTCTCGATACAGTAGTATAACTACATTTATAGTACATTGGACAATATAAGAGTTACATTACAATTTTAAGGCATATATAATTAGTTAATTACTTAGTGATTCGGAACTTGTCCGCATATAAATATATACAGGTAAATAAAATAGCTGATTGGAGTCGACGTCGACTCGTACAAAACTATAGTTTATTACATCCGCTTTACGATATACGATACATATTCAATAGTTATGAACACGTTATGACCTGCGCGGTGCATACACATCGGTGTATACTTTGAGAGATTTAAAGCGATTTTATAGTCCTATTACCGAAGCGTATCGGCCCAGCGATGGGACAGTCATGCGTTGTGACGAGGTTAATTATAACGAGTTAATAATAATAACTCTGTTGGTATAGTGTAGAGATAATCGTTTCAAGGTCCACAGCTCAGCTGAATTAGTTTATGTGATGGACGGGGTTAGACCGAAGTGAAAAATCGTGACATAATCAGTAGCAAATTATCATAAACGCTTGCGTGCTTTATTAGCACAAGTCAAGCCATCAGTCCACGTTACTTTAGATAGTAGTATGTATTTAATTTTATGTCCATGTTCTGTCGGTTTTAACGTATTAGTGGCACAAGGCACAGGTCTTTCATCGTAATTGAGAAGTTACAAACTTTACTCCCAAGTGTATAAGTGCCGATTGCTGGTTTTAATACCCAACCCTGTGTTTCTGATGGACACTTTGCTGTTTGCCGTAGCGGGATTTATAACTTCACGCGAACAGACATACCCCAAAGATCCGAATGTGTTACGCCGCCTAAAGTTCTTTGACATGGCTAAACGACAGCTATCTAACGATACCGTGTTCTTCGGTATAAAGGACAGAAGCTATCAAATATTGCCTGGTTACCTCAATGTATTCAATCCATTTCCTGACTCTACACGGCGGGTGACAGTCAATCGACTCATATAGTGGCTTTAAACACTTCAGCATTAATATAATCTATTGTTATCTTCTCTGTCAACTTATTTAGATATAGAACACAACAAACATATCCCATCCCCATTTGTCTCTATATTAATTTCCTCCGAAATCAATTGCCAAGTTAGTGTATGCTGACAGATCCTCACATTGTGCAAATATTAACTGTATATTTAATTACATGTATTATTGACTATAAACAGGGCAGTATTGTTATAAAGGACCTCAAAGGAACTGTTTAAAAATAATAAAAAAATTACTCTGTTACTTCTGTATTTAATCATATTAATTAAAAGTATTTAGTTGTGATCGCTTAAATATCATTTAGTGAATAATTAATGTATTTTATTTTCGATTCGAATAAATACAGCATATACCAGCCCCTAATGCTAATTTTAAAAATAATTACGTTAAGGTCAGAATTAGCCTACATATATTAATATATAATTATATACTGATATTATAGTTTATAGTCAGAGCGATACTCGTGTATACAATACAACTCATATAACATGGGGTTTCTTGAAGGTCCTTTAGTGGGTACATATGTTAGTGAACTTAACCTTGGCGTCGCTATACTCAATGACATACAGACACGCCATAGATAACAATGAATTCATATCAAAATAATTCATGCTGGGAACCTATAAATGATGACAATAGTACTTCTATACCTCCCACGCATAATGTCGGAACACGGTTTTTAGCACAAGTATATTTCTGTGTTATTAGAATCATATTAAACTATACCATTACCATATTAACCATAACTAATGAGTTTTTCAGTTTCTCAGACAATTGTCTTACATCTAAACACTTAATGTGCGTTAACGTTCAAATAAATGATTCTCCTGTAAAATAGCATTTTTTGTGTTACGACCTTATGTGTGGGATGTGTCGATTTATGTACTATTTTATTTCAATACAAAAATGTAACACTTGAGATTCGACATTTGGTTAGATAGCGGTAGTGAATAACATATTCCATAACTAAGGAAAATTGTAGTACAAGACTCGAACTTAGAGCCCTACGGGTGATTACTGTCCAAACCTCAAACTTCAAACCACTGGGATATTACTGATAATTATACATGGTGGTAATATGTGTAACCAATTTTAGTATGATTTGAATTTGTTAAAGAAGAAGTCGTAATGTATAGCGTCTCCAAGGGTATAGGAACACAACAAAAATATGTTCAATATACAACTCAACACGTCCAACAGGACATTAGACATTGATGGACATTCACACATGTGTCTCCGTCGAGACAAGGGGCAATGGCGCTGCCGTGGCGAGGAATTCTGTATCATTTTTAGTACTATGATATGGGTACTCACAACTTAAATCTTTTAATATATTTTTTTTACTGTATCTTTATCACCTGTAGATTCACTGATTTGAATGAAATTTGATGCATATTTTAAAGAGTTCCTGGATAGTTGGGCGAATTGTTTGTCTGCTTTCGTAGCAGGAAAACGTCTACCGAATCCGCTAGTAACACATATAATTCTTCTGTGTGTTTGTCACTTAACTTCTAGTGATGTCGTCTAATTCATGATGATTTGAAGTTTATAATCATACGATCCATTTCATACAACATAATTATGTATAAGCGACTTGATCAGACAACATGTACCCTTACTATTTAATCGGCTGTTCATCACAGCAGCGCCATTGCTGTCAGTTTATCAGTCAAATAGTCGACAAGCCAGTTTAACGCGAGTTAGACAACATTGTAAACGATAAGTTACAGATTGTCGGCTGTCACATCATTATACGTAAATGGAAGTTAACAGATTATAGTCACCGCAACGCAACGCACAACTTCCCAGGCCGCCGCCGACGGACAGACACAAACGTTCCTGAAAACAACACTACTCGTTAGGAAACCGCTCCCTGGTCGGCAACGCGTCACTGATGCGTCTGGTGTCGCAGAAATCTTTTAGCGACGGTGACCGCTTACTCTCAGATGGCCCGTCTGCTCTTTAGCCGGCTAGCAAAGTTAAAGAAAAGTTTACGTTATCTTTATATATCAATACTTAAATATATATGTAGCTGACAACAAACATACATAAAGGCGGTCACTTGCCGTCAGACCCACTAGACTATCTATAAGATATCTAACAGAAGACTCGTCCACTTAGATTTTTGTCTAGGGGCTAAGGTCACACGGGTTTCTGAACAGGTGACCTTTGTCTGCTATTGACATTAAAAAACAAGAGCATGGATCATCACAGGGTGCCCTGAGGACGATCGTAGTTCTTATTTTTTATCGTAGTCATTATTCTCAAGCTGAGCACTCCAAGATCGCCTCCGTCCGCGTGGCCGATAAAGCTAACATCTAACCACAAAGCTACGTATTACATGCGAGGTGTTACTGACGGGTGGCGGTGTGTGTGTCCAGTAGTCCACTAGACCCGCACGTCCTCCTGCTCCTTCTCCCGCTGACGGACGGCCACGGCGGTCTCCACCAGCAGGTACAGGCACTTGAACTTGTCGCGCTCGCCCTCGCCGCCGCTGCCGCCGCTCGGCACCACCTGAACACGTACACGTGCACCCTTCTGTTAACTACGGTCATTGACCCTTGCACACATAAATGGACGAAGTTCTACTTTCATCAAAAATAAATATTAGAAATAAATTACAATTGAGTCTGTGTGGAACAACGGTTATAACTACATAAATTTTATGTGATAATTAAATGTACTAAGTCAATAGCCGTTATTTGCGTAAGATTTTTGTAAGTCACCAAATTTATGTACTCTGCAAGATATCTCAATCTCAACTTAAATTGAGGCTTAGTTAAAATAACCTTTATAGATAGCCTTAGGGACCCAAGGTGAAAACAGATTTAGGTTGTGTGTGTGCGTGTGTCTCTGTCTCAATCTCTCTCTCTGTGTGTGTATGCGTGTGTGTGCATCAGTCAGTGACCTGGAGCCGGCGACGCAGCGGGTGCGGCAGCTGCGGCAGGTGCGCGAGCTGCGGGTGCCAGCCGCCGCCGTCACCCCCTCCCTCCCCCTCGCCCTCGGCCGTGCGCACCGTCACCACCGCCGCGCCGCTCCTGTAGCAACACACCGCACGTTACAACACCTTGTAACTACCTGATGGTGAGCGGCACCACCAAACCGGCCGAACCAATTTCGACGTGACTTCCACTGATAGATAGCTGATGTAATTAAAGGTAACTTAGGCTACTTTTTATCTTAGAATTCCCGCGCGACGCGACACATTAAATCCCACGCGGGCAGAAACGCAGGCACAGCTAGTATATTACTATAGTATAATATTTGAACCAGCGGTAAGGGCTAGATAAGTAGGAACCGAACATTAGAGAACAGGCTATATCTATCCTACTCCACATGTATGGGACGAGTACAGTTGTCTCCTTCCCTCTACACGTGAACCGAACATTAGAGAACATGTTATATCTACCCTACTCGACATGTATGGGACGACTACATTTGTCTCTGTCTCTCCACGTACCCCCTGGCCGCGGGATGCAGCTCGCGGTCCTCGGGCCCGTACCGGATGACGGACTGCCAGACGGTGGGGTCGTACTTGACCTCCTCCTCGCTGACGGCGCTCGACGAGTACTCGCCCTCCTCGCCCTCGCTGCGGTACACCAGCAGCCCGTCGCCGTAGTCGTGATCGCCACCCTCGCCTTCACCCTCAACCTCACCCTGAACATATATAGATTCAAATTTAAATCACACTAATTTCCGAGCGCATAGCTAGTTAATTTAAAACTCATTAAGTTTAATTATCAGCATTTTTTTCTGAACTAGGTTTTACTAAATGACTGCGTTGAAAAAAAAAACTAGTTCTAACCAGGGTAAACGCGTTGTATCTAAATAGGGGTAGATATTGTTAACACATTACCTCTCCCTCGAGCCCGTCCCAGGACGTGACGACGACGCCGCTGCCCGAGGCGCCGCCCGAGCCGAGCTGCTTGCGGCCGCGTCGCGATATGGTGTAGTGCAGCGGGTCGTGTCCCTCGCGGCGGATCATCTCGGGCAGGATGCGCCGGCGGGCGTTTATGAACCAGTTGCATACCTACGACGTTCACAACAGTTTACATTTCTTTGCTCGATACACTACGATAAATCTAGTAGTAGGTACTAGATCTAGATTATATAAATTCTACCTGGGTAGTAATAAAGTCCGAGCAAACTATCCAAGTACAATTTTAGTGGCTATTACATGGTCCCAATTTCAACGAGTCAGTTTGAAGTCGACGGATAATGAGCCTTAATAAACTTATTTTCTTTATTTTTTTCAAATTTAAAGACGTCGATCAGCTGATTGGTGTGTATTGGTGCAGTGGTCTAAGTGATACCTGCAACACTGTGAGGTTGGCCTCCTGGCTGAGGGTGAGTTTCTCCGCGTCGCTCGGGTACGCGTTGTAACGGTGATCGTACAGCCACCGTTTGAGAATCTTCACCGAGTGCTTTGGGAGATTGCCGCGCCGCTTGCGCACCGACACCAGCCCCTGAGAAAACATGTCTACATTATGAGTTATTTGGATAACAGCACGTATATTATTGATATTATAGGAACTCAAATATTATTGATTATTTGATAGATTACATTTGAAAATTTTAAATGTGTTCACTGATTGTACTATCACATTTATTGCAAATAAATTAATTTGAATTTAGACATTTCCGTCAGCGGAGCTTTGAACTACGTAGTTCGGTTCATTTATTGTTAATTAGAACAGGATCCCAACTACACATATCATAACACAATCAAACGTAGAAATAAAAAATAATAATAACAAAACTCAATAAAAATATTTTAGAAATCTATGCCAAAGGTAATTAATACTATCCTTTAAGGATTAAATTGGTTGGTTCATCGCCTAGCGACATCTAATAAGAGAACATTGCGCCTTTTCCTACAGGATAAATGAGGATCGTTCCACCCTGTGTTAGAATGTGACTATCGGCGGTAGGGGATATACAGTCTTGACACAAGACGACAAGAGGAACTTCGCGCCATTGCCTAAGAACAGACGAAGATCATTCCATCCTGTGTGTGGTTCATCTCCCAGCAACCTCTAACAAGAGGCAGTTCGCGCCATTGTCTTAAGGATTGAAATAGAGCGGTCCACACTACGTTTTTAGGGTTCCGTACCTCGAAAAGAAAAAACGGAACCCTTTGTTGTCCGTCCGTTTGTTAAGACCCTTTTTCTCAGGAACGCGTGGAGGTATTTAAATTAAATTTATATCAAATTCTCAGGTTTACTGTCCCTTGAAGCTGTGAAAAAATCAAACTTCAACGCAATCAAAAAATACAGTTGTTTAGGCCGCAAATTTTGGAAACTCGTAAGGGAATCAAAACCTAAAGGGTACTTTCAGTCGACCTAGAATCTTGAAATGTGGCATGAAGCAATACATACTTAAAAAGGAAAAATTCATAAAATTAATAACAAATTCTTTAAACCTAAACCTAAAAATTCCGAAAACCTTAAATTTTTAGTTTCATCATATATTTTTTTAAGGTACCTACCGTCATTGCGAGAGTCCGACTCGCACTTGTCCAGTTTTTTTACGTAATATAATTTTAAGTGCTTGATTACGATCGTACTTAATGGTAAGTTACGTAGAATGAGCCTATCAATGATAAGTTATATACAGTACTTACATGGTATACTGGCGGCGGGACGTGTGGGCCACCGTGCGATACCCGGCGTCGTTCCGGCTCGCCGTCCGTGCCGGATTCATTCTCATCTGTCGACGACGTCGACGGGAACCGGTCGCGAGCTGCAACAACGAAGACACTCATTAATTATGATCATAATTATCTTATACGGCATAAGAGTTAGTTGATACGGAGCGGATGAATGTTAGTTTCCATGGGATTCGTTCATACATCTACATACTAGCTGACCCCGCCAACTTTAGTTTCGCCATACAAAAGTTAGCGTAAAAAATTAGGGGTTGGTGATAGAAAGGTGAAAATTAGAAGTTGTATGTATTTAAAAATATATATCCATAGAATAAAAAAATAATAATGTTGGGCGTGTGCCCCCTTCTATCTTAGGGGTATAAAAAATAGTTTACAACCTATTCTCAGACCTACCGAATCAAGCCGTTTCGGAGGAGTATGGCAACTAACACTGTGACACGAGAATTTTATGTATATTTTATAAATAGAAGAAAGATAGAAGATATTTACACAGGCACTACCCTACATAACGTGACTATTCGATTCAGCACCATACAGAATCTCCGTGGAATTAAATTTTTCATGAATGCAGAAAACGACGTACCTACACGAGTGTTTCAGAATGTGTAAAATGAACAACATAAGTATAAAAGAACTCGATTTTAATGATTGCTGGAGTTTATGCGTTAAATAAAGTAAATTACATTTATGAAACGGTAGTTGAAGCAAAATATGACTTGCATATTAACAAAAATCCATATAATTAATTAGCATTGTCATAAAAATAGGAATAAATTAAGAATTTGTATCTCGCTTAGGCGATAAGTGGATGGTATTCAATGTTGCAAGAGTTTGTAGTATACATTTATATTGCAGTGTTTATTAGTGCAAAGAATTTATATACATTACTTACTGCCAACGTCTACCTGTACTCATTAGCGATGAGCGTGAGCGGTTAAGTGTCAACAGAAAGCGATAATTATTCAGTCACGCCTATATTTACTGACCACGTGTATGTATCTATACGATTAGCCGTAACTCGAGGCTTAGCTCGCGGAGATAATCGTTTGTTGATTAAATACTTTTAAATATCAACTTAATCATTTCAGTTATGCTTATAACTGATTTAATTTAATAGGTGTTTGAAAATCGAAATTGTCATCCTTACTTATTTATAACATTTAACAATTTTTGTAATAAAAACATAATAAATAAATCTCAAATTGTGTACGCATAGGTTTTTTTATACAAGATATAAAAAATAGTGGCTACATTTGAATAGAAAATCTTATGCTGGGAGTTGAATCATGCAAAATTTACCTACGTCAGCGCAATTCAATCAAGAAATTGTAGTTAGTGTAATATTTCAAAATACATCTTTTTATCTATGTGTATTTCTTGTTGTCTTTAAATGTATGACAAACCTTTATAATGTAACTGTTATTAAAAACATTTACAATTGTAATCAGATCAAGATCTATAAGGTGGTGTCGTGTCGATCGTTAGGGTTAAACACTTGTGTGACGTCACGTCGAATATCCACAAACAGCTGAAATGAGTTAGGTTACGCAAGCGGGAGGCGTGTAACGTAAATTCGTGCGCCCTGCCTCCCTGCGAGGGACACCTTACGCCGGACGCCGCGATCGATACGGGTTAACGACCGTCACGCAACCGAGCCAAGGACATGTTTATTTTGTTCCGGGATTGTCACTGTAGGACGCGGTTACAAGACTCGTGATTAAACTATCATGATCATATACCCGAAGATTATCACACACACTACGCTACTCCAGTACGATTATTGATGGGGCTAAGCAGCAAATCAGTGTCTCGGAAGTTCTTATGCCACCCGAAGACGTCCAACATGGCTCATACCTAACGATACATCTGTCAATGAACAACAATCATCTATTCATCGCATTGCAGTATTTTCTATGACGTAACGTTTTTTTTACTTTTCAAAGCTACGCATAGATGAAGCTACGAGCATGTTATGATTGTTGAATCGGAAACGTAAACACGCGTCAAATATAGCTATTTTCGAAGCTATCGTGATAAATAGGTCATATACCATTTCGACATCGGATTGCCAGGCAAAGAAAACAAACTTAAATAAGTTGTCGTAGATGTTGAAATCTCTTGTCATTGAGAGAGACAATTTTCAAGCGATCTCCCCATCAGCACCCAGAAATCGTGGCATCAGATGAAAGCTAGGTCTCCATAAATGAGACCTATTGGTAAGATACCGCAGTCTTTCCTAAGTTTGGAATGTAATGGCCTAAATACATCCTTTAATTCAATATCACCTATTGATGGTACACACTGCGGAACAACGGACGCAGTTAGGGCGCCAAGTTGGAAGTTCACTGAGCTCTGTGTCCACCCAGTGTAAACTCTTTCTATCTGTAAAAGCCCGCTCGGGCCAACAGCAAAATGTCCATCAGAAACAATCAACGTTCACTCTAAGGTAATCATTCATGGTGGTATATTTTTACCTGTCTGTTCCTTCCTTCCCCCCCCTTTATAATCCACCGTGAAAGGTTTCAAAGTATTTCCATTACAGTATTGAAGACTGTAATAAACGGGATTTAATCTCGCAAACGTCTGGTGAATGCTTTCCATACTTCGACCCGTCTGTCCATCTATTGACTGTTTACATATAAATACAAGGTCTCAATTTTAGCGCGTGCGGTTTTCCCGCGTGCCTCTTACAAAGGACGGGATGGGAAACGAATACTCCCGTCACCATGTAAACGGGAAAGAAAGACATTGCAACCAAGACGCCATGAAAACACGCGCGTTGTATACTAATTATAAGTGCTCGATTTAAAGTAGTTTCGTGCCTCCAGTGCTTCGGAGGGCACGTTCAATTTATCAGGCTGTTGAACAGCGGCCACTAAATTACGGAGCGGCTTAAAAATTTAAAATTGTTACGTAATAACATTAGCTCTTACGTTGCTGCTAAAAATTGGTTAGACTTTAAAATACATTGAAATGAGTGTCGCAACATGCACATTATTGAAAATGTTTATGTGAAAACGTTATTAAAGTATCACGTCAGTGGAAAATATAAAACTGAATAACATTTAATGCTGACTAAAACCCATTACCCTAGAACTAACAAAGGAAAATCGGCCGATTGTTTAAAACAGTTTTGTTTTTACTTACTGAATATTTCAACATATTCAAATAGTAACCTACTTTTACATACGCCTTTGTTTAGACGGCGGTTAAATGTCCAGTATTAAATCTTATGTGAAAATGACATCGTGACCATTCAGACGGGGTCATTCACTTGTCGCATTATGTGCGCTTTTGTGCCTCAAAGGACCTTCGGTCCCGGTCGTAATAGTTAAGGCATGTCAGAGGAATCTGGGCGACCTAAGAATATTTGACAGTTAATTATGCTACTAACCCCTCCATCAATCCACACTAGGGCAGCGTGGAGGAATGCTATTCCTCGATTGCAATGAGTCTTAAAAATTCGAATTCAAATCGTATATTCATTTAAGTATCACTGATACACTTATATATATAATTTTTTTCTTTTACAACCATTTCGGAATGGTCCTTTATCAT
>DWPQ01002062.1:0-11149 GCA_018251795.1 Perichares adela | reverse complement strand
ATTCCGGCTAATCTCTGGAACGGCTCGACTAACTTTGACAGATTTTCAGTGGAAGTTAGCTGATGTATTAAGGAGTAACTTAGGCTATTATTTATCTTAAAATTCCCGCGTAATCGGGTTTTACGAGGCGAAAACGTTTCCACACATAGATTTCCACGCGGGCATAGCTAATCTATATATATAAAATTCCCGTGTCACAGTGTTATTTGCCAAACTTCTCCGAAATGCTAGACCTAATTTTACGATTTTTTTTTACGTACATTCGGTAGGTGTGAAAATAGGTTGTAAACTATTTTTTATACCCATAAGTCATAAGGGGGGCCCACGCCCAACACATTTATTTTTATTTTATGGACATTTTTTTTTATATTTTTGTGATATGGCATCAATAAATACATACAACCCCCAATTCTCACCTTTCTGCAACCAACTCCAATTTTTTCCGCCAACTTTTATATGGTGAAACAACGTTGGCAGGGTCAGCTAGTATATAAATATAGTATATATAGTATATATATAAATATTCAAAACTCACCTGGCTCGTCAACCTTGTACGAAACATCGCAGGATCCATCTCGTCTGTCCTTGAAGTCGATCTCTGCTTTGCTAGGACCTTCGAGCGAGATAGCAAGCTGGCCTGCCCCGGCTTCGCGGGTCCATACGTTGAACTCGTTGAAGCGGCCTGCTTCACCCCGCTCCAGGCCACCACCACCGGCCTTCACTAGATGGGCTCCGGAGTCCCGTAGGGGACCCACTGTGAACTGGAAAGGTGACCCTGGAAAAGGTTTTGAAATATAGGTTTTTTCATGTCTTGCTGATGGGATTTGGTTACGTATAACAAATCTTTAAGTTAAAAATGAATAGTCTCTTACTATAAAAAAAAAACAAAATAAAATAAAACACAAAATAGGTTGCGCACCAAGAACGTAACGATTCATTCATTCAATAGATTTTACTCTAAATTTTTTTCTCATACCGGCCTTAAATCAAAATCGATTCTTAAGGAGTAAACTCCAAAAATAATGTATTAATTGGGTATTGTGTCATTTATGCATTTATGCAAATAATATTGCTTGACTACGATCTCATCTGATGGTACGTGATGTAGCCATAGATTTATGGCTAATTAAGTTAGTGATTACTAACTTTCTGTCTGCGTGAAGTTGTAAAGGCCGCTAGGGCCAACAGCAAAAGGTCCATCAGAAAAAATAACTAACTTTGTAAAAGCCTGTTCACTATCTGTATATCTGTCAGTCTATCTGCATATAGATTAGGACTAATATGATAGCCAAGGCGCCACTGACCAGAGCGATTAAGACCTTGAACCTGGCTCACGATAGGCTTGATAATAATACGAGTATATTCTCATGCCAGTTGGATGAGTTCGCAAAGATGACATTATATTTGTTATGTTACAGTACTAATTAATATCTACTCGTAGTATTGTTGTGTTCTGTTATTAATTAGTAAGTTAAAGACTGCCACTCTATCGCATTAGGCATTCTCTGTAATGATAGTTGTGATTATAATAAAAAATAAAATAAATAAATAAATATATATCTAAAAAATCTATGTGCCACTCAGTGACCTAAGTGACAGTGTGCTCAGAGACAATGTGCCCCTCAGACTTATCCTTGTAAATAAAACTTACCAGGAATATGTATTTCCCTGTACTTGACGGAGACGGTGTGGACCCCCAACTCCTTGGGCACGAAGTGGACGGAGTACAGTCCGTCTTCCACCTCCTGGATCTCAGCGTCCTCTGACACTCCACCAGGACTCGTCACAGTCGCAGCCAGGTCGAACGACGTAATACCTGGGGACGTTATAAAAATGAGTAAGTACGTGATAATTAACACGCGGTTGAAGTAAACTTCTTTGGCATTGTGACAGATAACGTTTAAGTTAAAAGTTTAAGTTTAAGCTAATAAGTCATGTTAGAATTTAAACATATATATTTTTTGAGCATGTTTATTTATTTCGTATAATGTGTCTCTACCGCTAAATAAAATTTTAGTGTCTGTTTGTAATAATAAAATAACCGCTTTTTATGAAATGCATATGTATGTATACACGGTACATAATTATATGTACAAAAATATTTTTTTTTCAATTTTTGTCCCTCTGTCTGTCTGTTTGTTCCGGGTAATCTCCGAAACGGCTAGATCAATTTGGACGGGACTTTCACTGGAAGATAGCTGATGTAATAAGGAGTAACTTAAGACTACTTTTTATCTTAGAATTCCCGCGGGATTCGGATTCACGCGGGAGAAACTTTATAACACTTTGATTTCCACGCGGGCAGAGCCGCGAGCACAGCCAATATTTGTATATATATATATTAATATACTATGGCCTAAACTCTCTCAGTGTGAGAGGAGACCCGAGCCCAGCAGTGGGACATTATGGGTTGATATGTAATGTAATTAATATTTTACTATCATAATTCGTAAATATCAATTATATTAATGTAGGAAACGTAGGTCTCTCTTTCAATCTTCACTAACTTATATCTCCCTCCATCCCAATTTCCGTTTCCTTGATCACACTTTTCGTTACACTATATAAATAAAAAAGGTAAGTAGTACGTACCAGGCATTTTGAAGGTGAGTTTACAATTGGTGCCGACTTCAGTGAGCGGCGCCTGGTCACGTTGCCGCTGGATCTTCTCGCGCTGTCTGTTGCTGCCTTCACCTGTCACCTGTCCATCACAAGAAGGTAACTCATCATCTGCTATAACATAACTTCTTCTAGAGCCTACTCATGGTAGGGATTTTCAGAAGCGATAGCGTAAAGTGACTTTCGACAAGTGATTGTAAAAACCAAATTCGAATAAATTTCACTATTTCACTATTACTGTATTAAACTCTACCAGCATTCTTCACTCTTCCATTGCAATGGATCCAAACTTTTTGCAAGGTTGTGCGGAACTATCGAATTTGTCGGTTTATTAGTAAGGGTAAGGGTATTTTTTTTATAGCCTGTGGGCTAGCAAAAGATTGACGGGCCACCAGATGCCTATGGACACTGGCAACACCTTATAGTTTGAAACTATCCACTGTACTTTGAAATAACATAAGACGTTGTGATACCTTAAACTCAACAGAAGACAAATATGAAAGAATAAATTGACACAGCTGAGCGAGTGTTATCAGAAAACAATAGCGATACAAACAGCCGATACAACAAGCCGAACAAAGGTGATAGCTTAATCTAAGCTAAGATGAACTATTTAATATTGAAATTGTTTACCCTGCTAACCAAGAGATCGAGCTGTACAGAATTTTGAATCACGCTAATAAGAGCAGAAAGGGAAAGAAGACAGATTGTCTCAGACAGAGCATTACGAAACAAATTGGTTTACCCTCCCATAAAAAGTTGTCAATTCAAAAATATCATACCTTGACAGTGAAAGGGGAGCCCTCGACGTGGTGGTCAGCGAACTTAAGGTTAATGATGTAGTAGCCAGGCTCAGTAGGCTTGTAGCTGATGGCCAGCACGCCGTCTTTGCTGTCAGCACACTGGATCTCAGCTTTGCTGGGACCTGGATGGAATTACAGAAAGAGTTATCAATAGATGTAGTCAATGACATGCTTGAAGTTTGAAGAAGTGTGAGTTTAGGCAGGAGTCTAATAGTAACAGCGTATCGTAGAGAAGACATCAAGAAACAAATCAAAATCATATTGTAACGAAGATATGCGTAGAATCAAATAAAATAAAAATCTTATTGTGAAGAACGCATATCAAAAAATAAGTTAAATCAACATCATTTTGTAAAAAAAAAATAATAATAAATAAAAAAACGTGTATTGAATCAAATAAAATCCAAATTATACTGTGTAAAACTCACATGAAGAATCAATTCGAATCAAAATCATATTGTAAATAAAACATTTGGGCTATGAGAAATTTCACTATGTTGACAGATAGGCTCTGTTTCGTAGTAGAAACAAAAACATAATTTTGGTATCGATTGAAAGCGAATCAATAAGACCAAAAACCCCGAGATTCTCAATTAACTTACCTTCAATGGATAGAGAAAGACCACCATAACCAGCATTCCTTGTATCGACAGTGAATGTGTTTTCGCTCTGAGTCTTGCCTTCCTTCAAAGCTGTACCACCAGTCTGGAAATAATAAGTAATCAAGTATATGTCATGCTCTCCTGACCATTTTTCAATTTTATTTGTTACTTTATCTCCATTTTGAAATGTAGGATCCCAAAACAAATGTGTCCTCAATAAATTCTAATTCTGGCAGTCTCATCGTTTTCATACCAAGGACATAATTATTATCAGAACTAATAAGCATTCCACTACAGGGCTCAGGTCTCTTCAGACAATGGTTGCCATACATTACCCTGTCACTTACATTCGTCAACATTATAAAGAACTCTCAGGGTATGCAACAAGTTGACAACCAGTGATATTCTAAACGTTCTAAATGTTTTGTAGGATATGTAAAATACATGTTGACATTAAAACTGTGCACTGTAAAACTTGTATATGATCAAACTTTAATCAGTTGATTACGGGATTAAAGAATACATACCTTAACTTTTTTAGCGTCGCCTACTTCCTGGTCGAGGACAGTAATGTTGAAAGGTGAGTTCTGGATGTGGACGCCCATTTTCTTGACAGAGACTATATGTTGGCCGGCCTCACGGGGAGTGAAACTGATGCCAATATTACCAGATGGAAGACGCTTGAGGAAGCAGGGCTCCTCAAGACCAGATGGTGCCTGAAATAGATATGTCACTTTTAAGATACGTAGAGAAACTATATTTGTATTTTATTATCCCAAAATCTACTGCTCTGAAAGAACATTTATCGTTAATATTGGCAAAACAATCTTACTTGGATGGAAGCATTAAGACTACGGATGTCATTATCGTTGATTTTGCCTGGTAATGTTACTTCACTACAGCTACCCACTGAGATCTGGTTCCTTTTACGACCTTCTCCGGTGACCTGGAATGAAATAAATATTTATTTACTACGATAATTTCTTTACGAACTGTCCGCACTGATCCTTCGCACTTTCCCGACATTCTTCTTTTTTAAAGATTTAAGCAGGCAAACAAACAGACGGGTCACCTGATGGTAAGTGATCATCGCCGCCCATCGGCGTTTGCAACACCATTGGTGCCATGAACGTGTTTTCAGCCGCAAAGGAAGTAATATACTCACTTCAAGAAACGGGGAACTATGGCTTTCAATTCTCTAATTTTAAGCGGGTCACCAAACACTGCCCTGCGTTGTGAATCGATGATAAATGGTGCCTAATGAATATGAAGATATATCTAATAACCTTCAGAAGCAGCTAGATGTAAGTTGCTAGAAGATGGCTGAAGGCAGAAAGAGTTAGAATTTCCTAGACATATTGAACAAACTAGATCTTGAAGATGTCGAGGACCTACCTTTGCCACAAATGGTGATCCTTTGATATGCTTATCCCCGAATCGTACACTGATTTTATACTCGCCAGGTGCCGTTGGCAAATAAGATACTGCGACAGTGCCATCCTTGTTGTCGTGGCAAGTGATCTAGAAATAAATAATAATTTGATTGGTATTTTTTTCCGGACTATTAAATTGGTATAGTCTATTGACATAAAAGAGACAGCTATTGCTGACTGATCGTAATGACACACGAACAAATGAACCGATGGTAAGTATTTACTACCCATTGACATCTGTAACACCAAAGATATACTTATAGATAGATTAGATATATGGAACATAACAAACCTCAGCCTTGCTGGGACCTTCAACGGCCATAGACAGCCCTCCGGCACCAGCCCCTTTGGTGCTGATAGTGAACTGACTGGGTTCACCACTCACGCCGCTAAGGAGACCAGGGCCGTAAGCCGTCACGTACCCCGAGAAGATGGAGTCCACGTGGAACTTGTAAGGGGAACCTGGAAATACCGGTCAATAACAATAAGCTTTTATAATTCAACGATATTACCTACCAATCCACACTTGGTCAACGTAGTGGAATGCGGCGTCGAACCTTAATTAGGTGAGAGGAGACCCAAAAATTCAATATAATTAACTTCATCATCATCACAATCCAAAATTGTTTCACTTCTGAATTTGGGTCTCTTCATAATTGTATGCTAACCATTTAAGTTTACAACTGTCTCACCTTGGACATGTTCGCCATTGTACTTGACGTAAAGTTCGTGAACTCCTTCTTCCCGAGGATCGTATTTGATACTGACAGTTCCATCTCTATTGTCTTCGATCACTGGTTGGTCTGTGTGTCCGCTCGGCATTTTGACTTCAGCTATAAGAAAAAGTTTGATATATTCTGTTACTAAAGAAAACTAAACTTGTTCTATTTGATGTGGTGGTATCCTAAAACGTAACCTGGAACTGAATTAGATAATAACGATGTTTCATAGTTAAAACAACGATTATAAAGACATTAGTGTAATATTAAATATGAATAAAGATATGACACATAAAACAGGTAATGGAGCAATGAATCAAAAACGTTCTCATATTTGTAGAAGTTGCTCTACTTTTGGTTAAGGAACGTCAAGTAGGGTAAGCTGAAATGAAGCATGAAAGGAAAAAATTAAGGGGCAACCTAGATCTCGATAAGTATTTCTTCAAGGTTAATGATTATATTGTCGGCCCAGTTATAAGTTTAACATTATGCCTAGTTCAGTAATCCAATCAAACTTGCCTTAAATTTTAATTGTAGAACATCAATAGGATACCACTAATTTGACCTAGATGTCATTAATAGATCTTTCATTACTTCCGTTGGGATTTTGGAAATTTATGCTTTATTACTTTAAAATGGCATATTTTACAATAGCGATTGTGTCTTCAGAAGTTCGTGTGATATTTCTATGTTCCTTTATTCAACGCAAATCATTTCAAACATACAAACCTTTTCTAGTATCAATGTAGTAAATGGACACGAAGTTCAAAGGCGTATATGAGTAGCCACAACCTGTTTTATTGAAAGTGATCTTGTGTGCGAGGGAGAAGACTATTGGAACTTCTTCTTTATCTACTTCTGATACTGACAAGTACTTCTTTGTTTTGTCAATGTACAATTGTTCTACTTCCGTCCAATCAGCTTCCTTATCGTTGCAACCAACGATAGAATTCCACAGTCCACTCATAAAAGCCATTTATCTCTCCTCTACGCTCTTCAAAGGGAAATTTAATAGTTATGTTCTGTGCAGTGTAGGCTATATTTTTGTAATTTTTCTCTTTCATAGATATGGGCGTTCTAAATTTTAAAGTTAACATAATAGTTTATTTCAGCAGTCTCAAGAGTGAGGTGCATAATTTAATTTGTTTAGTGTTGATTTGTTGTTAGAATTAAAAATTTGAGAACATTTTTTAAATTAGATTTGATCTTGAACTTCGGACGTTTATAATTTTATCTCTGCTCCCACGTTCATTTTATTTCAATTTAATACGTTTTATTCGTCATTGCATACGTCACCGCGATTCGCGTTACAAACTATTACCAAATTTACATTTACGTAATCATGCAATAAAAATCCTAATTTAATATTACATGCGCCACCTGCGGCTTCGTAATTCAAATCATGGTACAAAGTATTCATACAATGTCAAAATATATTTAAAGTTACATTCCAACGTTTCGATTCACGCTCTGGAATTTCTGAAGTGGCTGCATGGTAACGTCACATTATCGTCATCAAAACCAAGATGGCGACCATCGCGACAAGACATCGTTATCCGGCCGCGAAATATAAAATGTGCTGTTTATGTGAAAGTTTTGACATTAACAAAAATAATAAAAATAGTTGGCATCCTTGCGACTCGCGATCTTAAATTAAACCCTATCATCTGCGTTTAATAGGAAAGTCGCTAGGGTCATCAAATCCTATTTAATGTTGAGGATTTCATTTGGTTTTGAATCTTCGAAGTTGTTCATTTATATAACTAACAATTCGAATTTAGTTTTATCAACGAAACTTATTCCTTCAATTTACGAATAGCTTCCGGCAACCAAAACAATAATTGTTAGTTTAATTCAATTAATTTCATTTTCACATCATAATCCCATCATTACATCCTTACTTCATCCTTAAATCGCATCATTACATCCTATAACTATTCCAATACTGTTCGGGTTTTCTCTCACCGTAACATTTTACAACGGCCTTTCAAAACATTTAACGCATCATTCTCGCTTGATCGAAATAAAAAATAAATTTAAATAATCGTAATAATCCGTCCCATTCAAAAAGTTATTTTCGACATCTGAATAGGAAATAATAAACGTAAAACATCATCTGATCGCCTTGCCACCCTAACATCACTTTCATAGCATGTTTGCCGACATATTTATTGATCACCGTCATCCGCTGACAATTTGATGGTCAGCCGCCGTCAACGGCTCCCTATGTTTTTAAACCTATAATTGACGACATGTAAGATATTTATTTAATAGTCAAACATGATCACATGACTAGCATATAAATTGATTGAGAAAAAAATATGTTTTTTGGCGCTTGTGAAGAAAGTTACAATATTATTACCCACCAGAACCCCTTCTCACTACGAGAGACATAATTGTTACGTTTATTAATAATGCGCGTATTAAAACTTTGTTATTCATTTTGACGCTTCATGTTTACGCCATTTTTTTGTCTTTTTTCAATTGTTACGTGTTTACGTCATCATTTTATTTATTACTAGCTGTGCCAGTGGCTTTGCCGGCTCGAATTCTAAAATAAAAAGTAACCTAAATTACTCCTTAAGGCATCACCTATCTTCCAGAGAAAGTCCTGTATAAATAAGTCCAGCCGTTTCCGAGATTGGAAAGATAGAGGAGGTTGTGGAGCATAAAATAGGCTATTTTATTTTAGAATTCCCGCGGCATCGGGTTTTACGCGGGAAAATCTCTGTGTCACACTGATTTCCACGCGGGCAAAGCCCCGGGCACAGCTAGTATAGCAATATATTCCTACCGTATGCAGAACTAGATGGAGAGTTAATTATTCCCAAATGTTTTTTTCATTTCGATAATCATCGATACTAGTAGTAAATTTACTCTATCGATATCGATAGTAACTCTTTCCTACAAGTTATCAATGTTGAGTCACAATCATAGCCTACATTAAACGTACAAAAAAAAATGTTTTATTGTTTTAAAAATAATTCCATGGTTTAATATTCAAAATGATGAAATAATGTCTTCCAATTAAACCGTCTCAATTTGGCACGACTTGAGTGATGTTTTCAATTATACCTTGGAAACATGCCTAGCAAAGCAAACAGTGAGTTGATGGGATCAGTCAAATAATATTATTTGAAAGAATTATTTTATTCATGACAAATACCCCGACGGTTTTAGGTTAGTCCTTTTTCAAAAACTCAAAATTATTTATTCACGTAAGTTTCATTGATTCTCTTATGCACGTCATAATTTTCTTCTACTACCGTTTCGGAAAGGTGCTTCGTCATTGAGGAGAAGAAAATTAACGTCGCTTTGCGACTCAGAGATCGGCTGTGATAACCCTGTCATATTGGGACCTAGTGTGACATTGAAAAAAAAGATTGAATTTTAATGAAAAATGTTTCTCATTAATGCATTGATATTAACCTTATTTAACATCGTCACATTGTACAATTTTGAGTTCAAGCTGATTAACTCTTAGGTCTAGGTCTGCCCTAGTATTCATGGACAATGCTGACATCGGTGGAGACTGATAACTGGAAAACATATTTCTTCCCCAATCATGCAAGTCACAATTGCTTTTCATCATCATCACTATTTTATAATTGCCCTACTGCAGTGCTCAGATTGAGACGGTCTGCTCGTGTAGTCCGCCATTTTGGCCAGAAAAACATTGATAGTATTCACACACCATGAAGAACTACAGTAAGCAAATTGTTTTATGATGGTATCTTTCGTCTTAACCTATAATAATAATTTCTAATACGCACATAACTTTAAAAATCATGAGGTGCGTGCAGACTTCATCAGTTTTGTCGCCAGTCTATAATTGTTGACTGTTTAAATAAAATAAATTGATATAGACATAAACACAGATGTTCCTTTCAAAACCCGAAATATGCATAATGAAGATAATATCAACACGATAATAAATAAAGTCATTTAACAACAAGAAGACATGGCGTAAATCACATAATCTTTTTGATGAGACAGTACTACATACCAGCTGGCGTTTGCTTCAAAGCTTCTGATATATGAAGTAGTCCATATGACAACGGGAAAGCCGTTAATATTTTGTCGAGAAACCAATCGTCAAAACCCAGTTCTAGCGACACGCGACAAATGATAAGGTATAGAAATTAATTAAATAGTATAAATTTTTCTTTTCATCTTGTTCTATTCAAAATATTTCGACTTCAAAGGAAACTTTCTCTTTTAAATCCCTCTGTTACTTAAAAATATCTTGCTCGCAGCTCCGATACGTTACACGTCGTTCTATTGGAATTCTTATTCAGCTATATCTATACGAATTTGGACTTCCCTTACTCGAGCAATTGGTTACGCTTTCTATAAACATCTATCAGACACAAGTCAAAGACTATTAATTTCCTGCAGTGCTAACTTTGTGATTTTTTACTTTATTCATTTCATATCGCTTCATCTCTACCTACAAGGTACCTAACCGCCTTCACTTCCTTTTCCTTCATTTTTGATTCCTAATACGTACAACATTTTGTAAATTCGAGTAACCTACAGCATTCAAACGTCGAACTCTCCATGCAACAGACTGATGTTCAAGTATTTTTAGTAGTAACTTACTGAATATAGGAGTATTTTAGTGAATATCGGTAAACCAGTATAAACGGATATACCGCTCCTTTGTGGACGACAACGCGTCCTTGATGTCCTTTTTATCGTGGACATCCGCGCGCTATGGTAGCTCATGTGGGATCATGGCTACACTATAGCACTCTTCCACGATCCCGACGAGAAAGGCTTTTAACTATAGGCTACGAAATGTTTTCAAATATATTTCAGACTAAATGTGCTGGTGAAAATCAGTGTGTTGCAAATTTTCCCGCGGAAATTCTAAAATAAAATACAACCTAAGTTACTCCTTATTACATCAGCTAGCTTCCAGTGAAAGTCTCGTATAAATCGGTTGAACCGTTCCAGAGATTATCCGGAAC
>DWPQ01002061.1:0-11149 GCA_018251795.1 Perichares adela | reverse complement strand
TTGTTCTCTTTTATTTCCATTTATGTGTGCTGTGGTGAAACCCTAATAAATATGTTTCTTTCTTTCTTTCTTTCTTTCTTTCTAGTGATGATTCCTTCTTCACAATCATGTTATCTATGAAGAACTATTTATTGTCAGCAACGATGTTAGATATTCTTCGTGTTTATGTTTGTTTATCGACATCCGAATGTCTATTGTTTCCAACAATATTTACCAAACAACATTCCATGCTGCTATGATATGGCGTCATGATGACGTCACTTCTAGGTACGATTACGTGGTGCAGTGACGCGAGGAAGTAATTGTAATTTTGGAATGCTGCCAACATCAGTATACCTATTTGTTTGTGAATTTTAGTGAGTTTTAAGTTAGTGATTTCGATGATAATGCACGCTTGGTTGACGAAATGTTAATTTTCTTATTGGAATTTTGTAACTTAATTTTTTTGATTTAGATTTTATAATTTAATTTTTGTAACTTTAATTTTTTGATTTGGATTTTATAATTTCAATTTTGTAATTTTTGTTTTGTAACTTTAATTTTGTAATTTTTATTTTGTAACTTTAATTTTGTAATTTCATTTTTGTAACTTTAATTTTGTTATTTCATTTTTGTGTTTTTAATTTTGTAACTTTTATTTTGTATTTTCAATTTTGTAGCTTTTATTCTGTATTTTCAATTTCGTAACTTTTATTCTGTATTTTCAATTTTGTAGTTTTATTTTGTAATATTTTTTTTATTAAGTACACCTACCTACCTAGTCCTATCCCACGCAATTTCGAACCCGGATCCCCTATGCCGAAGACACAATGTTCAATCTACAAGGCGATCACTGCTATTAACATTTTCAAGACAATACAATAACCTAATAATTTTTCAAATCAACATAATAAAATAATCTCAAATAAATATCTACTAAGTACACATTAGAACTCAGTCGATTGATTCTAAAATTGGTTTCATTATTACAAAAAAATACATTCAAAATTAGCGTTCACCCCTCATTGTTCCCCAGACAATACAATTAAAACATAAAGCTGTTAACTTCAAAAGGTGTTCAATAATTACGACAGTTCTATAACTAAACTAAGCCCCAAATCGTATCATAGAACATCATCGCGCCTTCAATAAAAATATTGTTATCACGCGCAAACACAGACATCACATCACATCTACAGCTGCATGTCAAAACAGCTTTTGTACGAATAAAGGTGTTTCGGACAAAAGATAACAATGCCCACTATCTAATTGTTCTATCTTTTATCTATTTATCCGCTTGTTATCTTAATATCGTATTTAATTTTGAAGCTGCGTTGTACTGGTCGAGAGAAAAGTGTTTCAATTGAATTGTTTGCAACAGACTATTATAGAAAAATTGATAAAAATATTTTAGTTGTTTTAATTATATTTTGCAATATTTATTTATTCTATTATTTATCTAGTTGGTATTTAAATATTGTTTTTTCATTTAATGCTGCAGTGTACTGGTCGAAAGAAAAGTGTTTTAATTTAATATATTTGTAAAGGATTTGCGAGAAATTTTATTTTTTAATTCTGTACCAAATTCAGGTGTTCAAGATAAAGTTGACAATAACTCTACACTAAATAGATAACATGATTTAATAACTATAACATCACGTATAAGTAATTTAGTTTTTTTTTTGTCTAAATCTTTGTCTGTTATCTCATATATTATGTAACTATATTGGGAGAGGCCGCTGATTCCTAAGACACAAATTCTAGTTAAGGATTCAGAGACTTCAGATCATGTATGCAACTTTTTGTTGAAAATAAAGAATTATTATTATTTAAACAATTAAATTTTTGGAAAAACTAAAAAAAAACATATTTTCATCCTGAAACCTCCAAGTACCTCCATATAAAATTTCATCACAATCGATTCAGTAGTTTGGCCGTGATGACGTCACAGACAGATTGGAATAGAAGTGTGCACTCTGTCGTACTCATTCATACAAGACAGTAAACGCTTAGGAAAAATACCAACGTTTATAGTTATTACCCGCACTCGAAACAATGCATGTGATGTCACTAATACCGTTTAAAAAGTGCTTTATCTTTAAGCAGAAAAAACGGCGAAAGAAACTCCTCAGCATATACTTTAAATCTTTAGCAACAAAGAAAGGTTCTGACCTGCACTGACAATCGAGACGGTATAATTTTGTTACATGCTTGAAACTATTGTATTTCATAGCTGGGTTTGGGGTCCCACATCAGTAAGTAATTTAAGTAATACATCAGAAAGCTTTCATGCTTGGCAAGTGTGGATGTGCAGAAATTACATGCCTTCGAGAATATTATGGGTTCCTCACGTTATTTTTCTTCAACGAAGCAAACCTTAAAAAGTTAGAAGTCTGTGGTAAATTTGAACCCGGTTCTCCTGTCAGAGATCAACGTTAAACTCACTACGCTATCATTATTTCACACTACAACGTGAAATAAGATTTTGTGTGATTACAAATATTCTAAATGTTACACTTAAGTGCGAGTTCTGAATATCATTGGGTGGTTGAGGTTCGACTACACGGGGTTTTTATTTTACATTCTCAGTTTGATTTTTTAAAATGTTTTAGCGCACATTTTTACTCTATGACTACTTGACCATAGACGTAGCGGCGACTATCTTGGATTTCCATCTTTTTCAAAGTGCACTACTATTCTACTCACCAAGCCCTGTCGTTTGATACCCATATTGAGGTACTTGTGACAAAATATGTAATTCGCCATTTTGTATCGGCGGCCATCTTAGATTTACACCGGTATAGATTATATTTAATTGTGTGGTCATTAAATCTAAAGGTGTGTACAGAATTTCAGATCAATCGGACTACAAGAAGAGGGTTAATTTCAATCACTAGATTTGACCCAAATAAGTAAATAAATAAACAGGACAAGCTAAATTAATAAACTAAATTAATAAATAAATAACACTATGAATGTCGATTTGAGACCACTCAACGGCTCCCGGTATAATTAAAACATAATTTGTATTGCAGGTAAATTGAAAGAACACAGATACGCATATTTTAATTTATAAATTTTCGTGTCAGAAATTAATTACTTCTTTAGCCTCTAATTACTTACATACTAATTCTATACAAGACCTTATTTTCAAGGTTGTAGTATCTTCGTCTAAGTATTTGTGTAGTTTTAAAGGATTATAAACTTTATTTGTAATCATCTAAGCTTCATTTCTGTAAACAGTAAGGATTATTAGAATACGTTAATGTACTCGAGTCCACGTGTATAAAAAGTCTTGTGATAATATGATGTGAATTTTGCCTTGTACACTGTTTGATGCTAAGATGATTACTGTATACTTATTTAATTTAATTATTTGCCTTTACCTTGTTTTATTGAACTAGGACTTACTTGTACAGAAGGAATTGCGTTTGTATTTTGCAGGCATATATTTTTTTATTCATGTACGTATTTAAATTTACGCATTTACGATCGGACTGATTAATAACATTAAAAAATAAATTAAATTGTTATCACTTTCCGTTAGATATCTATTATTTTCTCAAAGGTATGTGAATCTACCAATTTGACAAGAATTAATGCTAAGTTATCTTTGACGGGGAAGAAAAAAATTATTATTATAAATACATTAAATTGATCATGATAATGTGATGAAGTTTGTGTTAATAATATCTGCTGTAACTTTGGACTACGCAGGTTTTTCATTTAGCCTTATAACAATAGCGCCATCTGTGAAACTTAATAGAACTACAATTTTATCTTAGTTAAGAAACTGTTTAACAGATGGCGCTTTAAACTAATAAAAGGCTGATTTTATCATACATTTTATATTGTATTAGTTTTGTAGTACTCCGTGGGTGGCGGTAACGAGTTACCATCAGATGAATAATGACATTATCACTGTTTTATTGCCTGCAAACAGGGGATATAGGGATAGGGACTGCATATCTCTCCACAGAAACCTTCTTTAAAATATAATTTTAAAGGTACATTGAATTTGTAAGTTAATTGTGTGCATAGTTTATCTTATTGAGTTTTAATGTATGTCTATGTGTATGTATATACAGCTAAATTTTTCGGATATGTTTGTGAATCCAACCAAATATACAAAACCTACAGGATAACTAAAGGATGTTGTGTTGCGGATCAAACCGCTTTGTGCGTGAATAAAATTGTTTAAATCTTTAATTGATCTTTAATTGGACGTGTTACTAAACACAATTTTAGAGTTCATCGTGGTCTTCTTTTATCTTCCTAACAACACCATCTGTGGCAAGTTTAGAGTATTTATCAAAAAAGTCATCCCAGAACTTTTCACGTTTGCCTAAGGGATTTGTCGACATTCGTAGATTTTTCTTGATGTGAAGATAATTTGCATCGTGGTTCTCCTTTTCAATCGGTTCCCACTGAAAACCATTCAGTACTTCGTCTTGTGGTGGCGTGGGGTTTCTGAAAATTACATTAAATATTTTTTAATTTAATAAAAATGATTATTTATTTATTGACAAAATTATGAACGTACTAGGTTATGTACAATTAATTGTGAATACATCAATTTACCTGTTTTTAGCAAAATTTGTCCAAAGACGAACCATTTTCTTTAAAATTTTCATTTCAGTCTGTTCTGTTACTAAATCAATGAGCTTCTTATAAGTTTTACGCATCCGATTGCACAATTGTAAGTAACATAACTCGTCTCCCATAGTAGCACCCCAATGCTTCATAGTAGATCTTGCATATCGAGCAATGTATTCGCTATTTTCATTCAATAAACCTCTAAAATCAAACATATAGTAGAAGACGGAAGATTCTAAATCTTTAGACAGCTTTTTCGCTGCAAAGTTTAGCGCATAATTTTGCAACATATCACCAACATACACTGCGTATTCCAAAATATTCGCGTGATAAAAATAACCCTCTTTAAAATAGAAGTCTAAAATCTCTCTAATAGCTTGATCATACATATTTGAAGAATTTTTACGGTCGAATGAAAACGGTGATCTTACTGGAAATGTCATTAAGAATTCTTTTCCTGAATCTGCTACCATTCGGGGTTCAATGATGTAGTCTGAAACTAAATATAATCCTTCTCTTGAATTCATTCCTATTATAATAGGGACATCATTTACAATATTTGCATTTTCCGGTAATGCTGTAAGGATAGCACTGGGACCATTTTCTTCAACTGTCGGTGAAAATGGATAAATGCTTAATTGATAATTCTCCAGTAAAGTATTGTCAACGGCCTCACCATCTTTTGATATTAACAAATTTGCATCAATTTTCTGTAGTTCTTCTAGTAAAACTTTACTATCGTCTGTTTCAATATTTAAAGCTTTTGCTAATTTAAAAGCTTTTTCACGTGGGTTTTGGTCAAAGTAAGCAGATTCGAATGCCGTTCCACTCTGTATAATGAGGGCATTAAAGAGATTTTTGGCCTTTTCTGAATACAATAGTATGTTAGCTAAAACTCCTCCTCCGTTGCTTCCCATTATGGTTACACGCTGAGGGTCACCCCCGAATTTTTCAATATTATCCCTGATCCATTTCAATCCCATCAAAAAATCTTTTAAACCAGCATTGGGAGCAATGACATCGTCATTTGTTGTCAGATATCCAAATACTCCAAAGCGGTGGTTAATTGTAACAACAGTAACATCTTCTTCCATAAAAAAATCTGGAGAATATACATCGGTGCCATTAACGCCAGTTCTAAAGTCTTCGTTGTATTCAAACACTATAACGGGTAAGGATGCTTCAAGATTGGGAGTGAACACGTTAAGATAAAGACAGTCTTCTGAGCCGAATATACTAAATTCTTCTTCGAGTCTCCGTTTAATACTATATTGATAACAGGGTAGTTTATTTTTGAAAGCTTCATACTTATCTTCCCAGCCATCATGTTCAACTGGAGGCTAGGAAAAAATAATTTAAATTATTTTCATATATAAACAAAAATAGTATTAAATTAACAACTTGAATTTACATTTGAGTTCCCATTTGGTGTTAATTCTTTTATCGTTTACCTTAGTTTATTAAAACAATTACAGCATTACACAATATATATCAAATAAAATGAAATTTAAGAATAATTGTATCACTTATTAAAGTTAAAATTAATACCTTAAATCTTAATGAATCCACGGGCGGCGCAGCATGAGGGATACCTTTGAATGCATAATATTTCTGCTTTGTGAGCAACGTCTTCTCGATTTTCCCTAATAGTATACCTTGCTTAATTGTTAATTCTATGGTATCATCACTTTTACAAATTTTAAACAGTACATAAATTATTAAATAACAAAAATGACATCGTATTAGTGATATCATTATGACAAGTAACACAGTTAATTTATAATAGGTAAGAGTGTAACAAACACATTACACATTAGTTGTATCGAATTAGATAAGACCAATGTGTATGAAGTATTAACCGATTGCTGGTGATAAGGAGCTGGATCAATGGTAATAAATTATAAAGCAATTACTTACGTGGCCTAAGAATTAGTAATAACTGAAAGTATTACACAAATTACGACAATTTAAGAATTATTTACGTCACAGACGTCGTTTTTTAAAAAAGTTTTTATAAATTCATGTAGATAGATAGAATACTCTTTATTGCACAACAAACATTAAAAAAAGCAGCACATACAGAACGTTGGTACAGTACAATTAACATGTATTAGTTTATATCGCAACAAAAGCATTTTTTAGTTGCTTGGATTTTATTTCATAAAATGTTGGCAGATGTGAATAAGTTTTATTTATATTTACGGTCGTTGAGAGTAGTTAATTAGGAAGTAGCTTGGTTTTAATTAGCTTAATATCATGACAATGTAATTAACTTCAATAAGGAATCGAACATCAAAAAGCTAGGAATAAATTTTCGTTTTATTTCTATTTTAAAATATGTCAATACTTAGGCCATAAAGAACAAACGATACATGGTAAGCGGTCTCCTCCAAGGACTTCTGTGACAAAAGCGCCGTCTAAGCGTTGCCGCCAAGAAAAAGTTGAAGATCAGCTTATAATCACTCCAACATAGGCCCCAAAACACGTCCAAACATTTCACGGTTAGTTTTAGGTTGAGGGTAATAAACCGAGAAATGAAGCCAGGTAAGTAAAATAATAACTATAAGCGTAATGTCTTCGGGATTATACTATATGGTACAGAGTCCAGTATCTTTAAACAAAAAGGAACCTCTATGACCCTGTCTTTTATCCAGATGTAGGTGAGCTTGTTTTGGTTTCTAGGTTGGAAACAGTCCTTATATCCCTACATTAACAATTATAACAGTTTTATATCAACAACCAATCATTATAGATAGCTGCTAATATTAAGGTACTAATTCGTAAATTGAATGAGAGTAACTAATTTGTACGTTTTGAAGAACATTTGCATTTTGATTATTTGGTACGGAGTAAAGTATTTGAAAGTATAAAATACACAAATTATAATGTCATAATGTTTAATAAATAATTTACAACTCGTCTCTGATGTCTTTCACGATTCCGTCTTTTGCCATTGCTTCATATTTTGCTATGAAGTTATCCCAAAAATCTATTCTATCTTTATGAAGATTAGATTTCATCTGTAGTTTATCACTGATGACCAAACATTCTTTATTTTCCTTGGTTGCTGGATTCCATACAACGTCATCATCTGGCTTCGATGGTTTACTAAAAAAATATAAAAACAAATCAATTAAAATAATTACTAGCTTTCGATGGGTTTAATATTATTTAATTTAGGTCGCGATCAGTCTGACGTTTTGCTAATCCTGTGGAAAGAGATGGTTCTTCTTTTGTATCGTTGCAAGCCCCAATGTCTGTACACAGTTGGCAGAACTTGGTTCACGACAAGATTGGCATGTGTTTGTGTTCGTGATCCAGTTAGATTAGATCCCAACTAGATTTGAGTGGGTTGATGCTCTATATAAGAGAAGAAATGCTTGACCACGATCACACCTGATGTTAAGTGGTAATATAGACATAGATCATGAAGCGCACTAACTTAGTAAAAGTCTATTCACTCTCGCCTTGAAAACGGATATGTTATAATCGAACGGGAGCAGGTGGTACGCCTGGTGAAAGAAGACCCAAAGTAGGAGGAGTAGGAGGATGTCTACGACAAAGGGATGGGGTAATTCCTGCGCACACTCCAAAATGAAATGAATGAAAAATCTATACGGATACGGAATACGGAGATGCTGGTTACCCTGCGCCTTTGCCTATGAGGTTTCCACCAGATGTTTGAGACTAATAAGCCTCACTTCATGCCTCTCCATGAACTCCAAGGCTAACAAGTGACAGTTTGACAGCCCAAATCTGTCAACATTACTCCGGAACATAAACTTTATAAAATGTTTCTTCAATTATATTTCTCTTAGTAACAAATTATTCTTAACCTATTGTAGTATGTTTATGAGATTAATCTTACCCAGTCTTAGCAAAGTTTGTCCACAGCCTAACCATATTTTTAAGGACTGATATTTCTTCGAAATTCTCGGCAATCATCTTTTGATAAAGTTTTCTCAATGGGTTGCAAACAAATAAGTAACAGAGTTCATCAGTAGTAGTAGCTCCCCATGTTCCTTCTATAGTAACAGCTTGTTCTAGAATCGTTTTCTTTCTTAAGTTTAGATCTCCATCGTAATCAAACATATAATAATATATTGGATGACTAGATACATTCGTGTAAGTTCTAACAGTGTAATCAATAGGGTACATAGTAAAAACGTCTTCTAAGTACGTAATGTATTCTGAAGGTTTACTTATTTTTACGTACGCTTCATCAAAGTAGAATTCTTTAATTTCATCTATAGCATGGTAATATACCTCATCATTAATTTTAAAGTGGTAATTAACCCTCTTCGGGAACATTATTAGAAAGTCCCTATCAGCAAAAGTCAGAAACGTTGGTCTTTGTAAATAGGTTTCAGCTTTTTGTATACCTTCTCTTGAATTGTAGCCAATCATTATTGGCACGTTTATATTTTTAGGGTTTGATTCCGGTGATTCAGTTATTATTGCATCTGGATGATCATGTTCTGCTATTGGAATAAACGGGAGCACACCGCGTTGCCTAGCTCGTGCTTCATCGGCATGTATAACATAAAGATCTGCTTCAGCTAATTGTGATGCAGGTAAATCTAATAATAATTTTCGTAGATACGAACTAGTCGATACCTTATATTCCAGGTATTCAGCTAGATCTAGAGCTCGTTTTCTTGGTTTCTCATCAAAATAAAGCGGATCAAATGATGTCTCACTTTGCAATATAGCTGCACTAAATAAGCCTTTAGCTTTTGGAGAGTGAAGTAATATATCGACTATTGTAGCTCCACCTTGGTTACCCATTAAAGTAACCCTTGAAGGGTCTCCACCAAAGCTTTTTATATTTTCTTGAACCCATTTAAGGGCTAACACAACATCTTTGATACCATAATTGCCAGGCAAGAGGTCGTCTTCAAATGACAGAAAACCAAGAGATCCAACTCTATGGTTTACCGTTATTAATAATACATCTTCTTTCATAAAGAAATCAGGACCATAATCAATTGATGCATTGTAAGTTATTTTAAAGTGTTCGTTATAAAGGAAAACAATTACTGGCATGTTCAACTCCTCAGTACTGGGTAGTTTTGGTGTGTGTATACTGAGGTGTAAACAGTCTTCGTCTCCATAGAAACCGTATGTTGGCACAACCCTGTCTGGTAGGTTGTATTGAGGACATTGTTGTTTTTCTTTCTTTGTGCTTAAAACATTTTCCCAACCAGGATGGGGTACTGGCGCCTGAAACCAGTAAAAGGACAACTTTTGTAAGAAATTAAATTATTTTATTAATTATCACCTTTTCTCATAATTATCCTAATCAAACCTCTCATATCGAGAGTATAGAAGTCCACAACCTGTGGTCGATACCAAATTGGTACATTTGAGACACGTTGGGGGCTTATGGAAAACTACGAGAATTTTCCTTACGATGGTTTTCTTTACAAGTAAGGATTAAATAATAATAGGAATGTTACAAATGTAAACTTATTTGGCATGTTTAAATTAATTCTCATTTGATTCGTGCAATGTAATAGACTTAGTTAATTTTATAATAATTAAATAAAAAAAAAGACTTCTGAAATTTAACTGCGTAGAGTATTCGAACCCGAATCGCCCTGTGCTGAAACCGATATTTATACCACTAAGCTATCACAATTATCAACTTTGAATATTACAAGAAAACTAGCTGTACCTGCGGCTTCGCCCGCGTGGAAATTAGTGTGTCACAAAGTTTTTCCCGCATTAATAAGATTTACCTAGTAAATTTTTCACGCTTACGCTGCGCCGCAACTTACCAATTAAAAATTAATTAAAATTATTTTTCCAGTGAAACAAATTGTGAATCTAAAACATTTTCAAATCAACTTGAACACACATAAAACATTTCATCAAAATCTGGTCGTTTATTAAGATTTCATTGACACACACGCACACATTTAATATTTATAAAAACTAGAAAGGATTTTTTGTATCATCTCTTACCGAAAACCTTAGATCCTTAACCGGTGGTCGGGCATACGGAATACCTAAAAAGGAATAATAACTTTCATTCGGAATAATTGATTGCTTTTTTATGCCGGATACTTTTCCATATTTCGTTTGTACTATCACATCACTGTATATCGTCACAAAATTCAAAGCAAACACCGTGTACACAAAACCGATGTTGATAGCCATGGTCCGTTAATAGATTGTAAAAGAAATAGACCATATTGTAAGGAAACTAAAACCTGACGTGTTCTTTAGATAAATTAATCGTTACTAATCTACCTGGGTTTACTAGAACCGTTATCTACTGACCGCTGATAAAATTTATGAGTGTAAAGCTAACTCTGATAATAAAATGGTTACTGTTTAGTGATCGTTGTCATATTGTTAATCTATTAACATTACCTACCTATTGGTGTTGGCAACCAACATAAAAGTAATTTTTATTTTTTTTGACAATGACACAATTGGATTGATTTCGGTTTTCTAATTCGTTTTTCTTGACATGTAAAAAATGTTAATTCAATATAAATAATTAATTAACAAAAATAAGTTGTTTTCATCCTCTCGTCGTTGCATCCATCATCCACGAGGCCAGCAT
>DWPQ01002060.1:0-11149 GCA_018251795.1 Perichares adela | reverse complement strand
GTTGGACGTTACCGGATATTCATAGAGTACGTTATCACATCTATGGCTAACGGCATAGAGTATAACGGTCAAGTAGATAATAATCAAATATTTGTTAAAACTATTGGATTCGGAAAAATAAAACTTCAAGTATAGTTTTCTTTACGATATATTCTATAATTTGATATTACTGAAAAATTGTTTTTATCGTGAAATCCTGACAGCGCGCTGCCATAAATACGATAATTGACAGCGAAACACGGATCGGCCGCCATGTTTTGCTCCCGCTCCGGGAGTTTGCCAGACCGCAGGAAGCTTTCAAGCTTGTCAAATAAAGTTAGGTTCAGTAAAGTTGATGAAAGTAGTATGGAAAAGCAACGCACACACTAAAATTATTATGTTACTCTAGTTTACATATAAACTGTCATGACGCGTTTTTTTTACTTTCATGTGCGAATAAATATATATTCACAATTTTACCACCATTGCCCATGTCCGTTGGTCAAACAAGGATGTTGGCTTGGGTTTAAAAATGGAAGGAGGTCCTTACGCCACAGAGTAGCCCATATTTTCCTTCCTTGTGGTATACAATAAAATTATACTGTCTTGTGAGTTGTGACTGAAATGCATCAATTGGATAGTTTAATAAAAACCTCGAATTATGTCCTAAAACTTTTAATAATCTTAACGATAAAAAATCTCTGGGATACAAGATGAATAAAACAAACTATAAATCAAGGTATCGTTGAAAGTAATTTAGTTATTAAACCAGTTCAATTCAATGGTAATACGATTAGAAATTAAACAACACAAAATCCGGGGCCTGAGGGCGGTTGTGCCGAGATACCGCGGCGGATCATACGGCACGTGTGCTCCTCAATACGATTGTACACCTCCGCCGGTATCTCCTTCCTGTTGTCCCACGATGGCCCATAGTCCCATGTTAAAGGATTCGAATTCCAAAGGTTCTCTGCTACCGCACTCGCTCGAGGCCATACCCTAAGAAAAAATGTTATTTAATTTGGACTATTGATAATAGAATCTGGAATCTGTGTTAATAGATATAAACTAGATCTGCTGTTAAACATTACTTGACTGATATTGCCCTATTTGGATAATAGTTTCCTTTCCAAATCGTGAGTATTCGTTGTCTGGTACATATTGTGATATTTTGGGGTGCGCGTTGCTCGAGTGATGGTATAAATTATTTGCCTGGTGGTGTACGCCGTAATAAATTCCGTTTTGCAGACCATATTATGTCCTTTATTTAAAGGTTTTCTTAGGTCCTTGTGACTATTATTTTTCTGAGTAATTTTGGCTATTATTGTGAATTCTGTATATTATAACTTGCTTGAATAAAGGTATGAATTATGTATAATAGTGTAGCTGTGTATAGACACAGCTAGCAACGCAATGCTCACCGACATGACCGTAATAAGAAATAGTAACTAAGCACTTCCCGCTACAATCACATCACTCACATAATCACTCGAATCACGTATTTATAAGCTGTTATTGCTTGTTTCATGTATAATTTTGACTATAAAATGAGATGTATTTTATTTTTTTTATTTATTATTCCGAACAAGACAAGCGACGAAGAATTATTTTTCTTTCCAAACCTCGCCTCGGCGAAGCTCCATCATTATTAGAGACCTACGATGGGTGCGGTATTTAGATGACTTTATAGGCGTTCCTTGTGTATTGGATGCGCCTTACCTTCAAATACAACATAGTCAAGCCTAAGTATATGTGTTTTAACAATTACAACAAATAGTTTGTTAACCTGCTGATAACATTTCTGTCGTCTGCCATCTCCCCCCACATGCATGCTTCACCGCCAACGATGTTTGGAAGTAGGGTGTGGTTCTTAAGGATATTGTACACTATCTGTCTGGGATCTGATTTGTAGTACTGCGTCCACTCACTGCGGAGGGCGTCCAAGTACCAATCGGAGGAGAACAGAACGCGGTGTCCAGCTTCCAACACCTGGTGGGACAAAAGTTCTTTCTGATGGAAGCATGTATAACGATCGGAAACCAAGAAATGAATTCGAAATAAAAAATATTTCAAGAATATAATTAATTTAATATAAAACCTAAGATACACTCCTACGTACCTTAGGTTAAAAAAATAGGCATTAAACCCCTGCTTAATGCCTATTTTTTTCATGTTAATATAAGGGGGAAACAGGCAATCTGACGGTAAAATGGATTCGCAACAAGAAAGGCCCGCCAAAGACCCACGGGTTGCCACCTAAGAAGTCCCGTAGTAATTACATACAATTAAGTATCACCATAAAAGCCACAGTAAATATTACTTACGTTGATCATTTCCGTAGCCGGCCAACTTTTCCACACTTGGATTAATGTGTCTTTCGACAGCGGGACCGCTTCGTCGAACACCTCCTACGAATACATAAAAGTTAATACCAATGCCACCTGAAACTAATGTTATATATTTTCAAACGGTTTTAATTAGCTTGCCCTGTTTATTTATTTATATCACTAGATTGTGATGTGTAATCGATTTACTGAATACAAATATAGTTTGACGGTCTCCAAATTGTAATATACGTGAATTTTAGGATATTTAATTCATAATCAATCATGTGGCTTAGAAAAGCCTACTTAATACCTTAGAAATTTATCTAACACGCACTTAATACTCAGCCAATGTCGTAAATCTTAAATTAGTATGAACGCAGTGCTGACCTGCCAGACGATAGCGTTAGTATTGTTGCCCAGCAGTGGGATTGCGTTCCTCATAAACAACGCGTGGAGATCGGCCGCAGTCAAAGAGTGCTGACGCATGTATTCTACCAGCTTCGGATTTGAACGCCTGTAACAGAACAAGAAGAAACTTTGAAAAATATCTACTTCATAAAAATATCATTTAAATCACTTGACTTAGCACATGGAAACAGTAATTTTATTACGCATACTACTAAAATAGATTTTTTAAATGTTATTTTGTAATTAAATGTTAATCTACACCTACATATTATGAAACAAAGTCCCTGAAATGTACGCGATCGATTGTCTCAAAATATACTAAACAGATTTTTATACGTCTCTTACTAAAAAAAAATGTGGAATTCTTGAGGAAGGTTTAAGTTAATAATACATTTCGGTTTGTGTATGTAATGTACAGCTAATTCTAGAATAACAGAAATATAGTTAATCGTTAATCGTACCAGCAGTCCAGGTCTACTTCGTCACCACCAACATGGAAGAACTTGTCAGGGAACCACTCTTGGACCTCAGCGATAAGGTCCCTGAGGAGGTTCAACGCAACGTCGCTGAGGGGATCCATGGGACCCAGGCCGAGCACCTTACCCTCGGTAGAGAAGCACTGCGTCAGTATACTGGGGTACGCGGCTCCCCAGGACCGGGTGTGTCCTGTACGACAATAAGTTTATTATTGTCTTACATAACTTAAAAGTTTTGCTGAGTAGTTTCTTTCGCCGTTTTTTCTCCTCAATGACAAAGGACCTTTCCGAAACGGTAGCAGAAGTACAATATGACGTGCATAAGAGTATCAATGATACCTACATTAATAAATGATTTTGAACTTGAATTTTAAACTGGTCCCAAAAACGAACTAGACGTAAGGTAGATACACTAACGTATTAGTGTCATCTGTCAACCTGTCAGAGTCTCCGCGCCACTGCAGTTGAGCCGTGACCATAGATAATACACTAATATACTGGCCGTGACCACGATCCATGCAACTGGGTCGAAATGTTGATAAACAAACAAACTTATATTTGTAAGTAATAAACATATCATACAAAAAAACAATATGTTTAGTTTTTTTAATTGAAAACGTTGTTGTCGTAAACATATGACTATGGCTTCATACCATCATAGAGATATTATACATTGAATAGGGGAACCATAGGCATGCATGTGTGCGAGTGTCCAACAAATTAATAGAGACGGAATATGAGAGACGCGTACATGATGTTTTTGTTTAATACGTGCAAATAAAGAGAGACAGGTAGGGCGACTCATTTGCTATCTCTATTTTTACACGGACACATTTCAAGTTCAGTTGGGATCCTACTCAAGCTCTAACTTGATTAACTAAAAAAAACTATTTAAATTAAGACGATATGAAATGATAGATGCCATACCAGGGATATCAAATTCAGGTATAACGCGAATTCCTCTGACTCGTGCGTATTGGACAATTCTCTCGATGTCCTCCTTCGTGTACACCATTGACGAGTGAAAAGCGCCTTTGTCGCTGAAATAGCAAGAGCACCTCCGTAACACAATTGATAACACAACTAAACAGTAATATCTAAGTTTAATTTGTTTAGTCGAAAGCAGAATACTAACATTATTCTCGTATTTAATTACAAATTCATCAAAAAATAAGAAGCGAAATGAAGCTAGCACCAGGTCGTCTTAACCACGAAGAGAGTCCGTATGTCTTAGACAAGTCAATCGGTTCAAGTTACAATATAAAGGAATGATCGCACATATAGCGATTTTTATTTTGAGAGGGGTACCTGAGCTCAGGGAACCTTTCACTCTGGTACGGGAAGCTCTGGTCGTCCACAATATGCCAATGGAAGACGTTCATCTTATTCATGGCCATGGCGTCCAGCGTCTTAAGTATTTTGCCCACTGTGATGTAGTGACGCGACGTGTCCAGGAGGAGCCCTCGATGGAAGTAGCTCGGGAAGTCTATGATGCTTGTTGTGTTTATACGAATTTCCTGATACATTAACACAAAAATATTTCATGACAGAAATATTATGTTATTTCTCATATTATATTTGTGACATGTATATTTTATATGTAAAGTATATGGTGTAATTATTGTTGCACCTCTACCTCAGTACTTAAGACTGCCATGTCCTTCACTCATAAGGTTGTCTGGCAGAGATCGCTGCTTTAGCGGTAAGACCGCCTGTTGTGTATTATTTTGTTTGGTTTTACTTTTTTGGTTTTTATTTTATTTTTGTGTGCGCAACAAAGTATATTGTATTGTATGGTATATCGCACTGCGAGATTGAAAGTGAGTTAACAAAACTTCCTTAAGAAAATTAGTGTATTTGAACTCAATCAATAGTATAATTTTTCTATGCTATTCATAAACTTTTGCTTCTGAAATGTTTCTAAGGATATTTACAATGGATATATTTTTTGTTACATTTAATACATTTTGAAATTCCGTCACTGTCATTCTCGCCATGCCACATATTCTACGCTGGTTGTTTGTGATGAATAAGAATTCAAAGTTTTACAAAGTGTTGATTTAAAGAACATTGTAGCTCATAAGTTCTCTACAACTACCAAAGGCCCTGACGAAATTTATGTTGTTGTTTCCAGTGCTTTAATACCTATTTGCAGTGCTTATATTCTAAAGTATTTTACTAGCATTTAGATACAAAGAGTGTGTGACCGATATTTTAGTCCCTACACAACAATTAAAATGTTTTACATATGCGGAAACTAGCAATCATAACAACTATTGTTATGGTGTCGATGAATATTTATAGGATATTTCCTTTAGGTACCTAAAATATTTAATTATAATGAAGTTTGATAACCATTATATGTTTGATAAATATTGTTGTTGATTATAGCGTGGCGTAAAATTACCTATAAAATTGAGAATATTATATTTTTATTGGCAGTGTAATTATAAAGTTATAAATACCTAAATTAAAAGCTTATCCTTGAAATTTTTTACGGCCTTATCAAGCAAATTAATTTGTTATATAGCGACTTAGCAATTTAGTTGGTAGGCAGATATTAGTAGGTACTATTAGGTAATAGTCAGTATGATATCTACACTAAATTTTAAACAATAAGGTGTCCGAATTGAAAATAAAACATATTTTTATTTTTAAGTCTGGCTGTCTGATACTGCATCACGATTAAATGATTAACCAGATTTTATATCCTTAGTATTGATGTTATTTAAATTACGAATCATTAACAGTTAACTCGAATAGTAGGTACTCAAATCGATTTATTGCCACAGGATAAAAATTAACAGTTAGTATAGAAGTTCTGTTAACAGGTTCATTTATAAGATTAATCGCCGATTTTTGTACCTTTTGAAGCAAATGAATATGTTTCTAAGTCATGTAATTAAAAAACCTTATCGCTAAAATAATAATAATATATGATACAAAAATGTCATTATCTATAGCCTGACAAAATGATATAGCAATTGTTGCGGTTGTGAGTGAATGCTGTTAGTAAAAGTGCAAATATATTTCGTCAAGTGAAGCCTACATCGGTCAGTAGACTGTTGTTGTAGCCTTACATTGTAATCCGCAGAAAAGTAGAAGAGCTGGGCGAAGGTTTCCAGCCCTCGCAGGACGCCCCATATAGAGTTGCTTTCTAATATCGAGACATTGGACACTTTAAGACTATCTGAAATCAATAAATATTTTTATATGGTTGTGTAATTATAAGTAGTTAACATTTGTCGATTGTGATCAACGAATTGACAATAGAAATTCATAGATTTTACTTCGGAGCAAGTTGCGAATACTACCACTTTGAACACGCATTGCTCAGTGCTTCAAACAACTTCAGTATCAAGCACTGAGGTATCTTGGATCACAAGATATAACATAACTTCCCAATCGCCACCCATCTGTGTTAGTTCTATAAGTTGGATTTTTAATCCAACAGTTTAAAAGACATCTTCCGACACATTTTTGAATATACTGATGATATTTCGGACTCAAACAGTCTTCCAATAGTCAAGTTTAGCTTATCTACCTTTTCAATAGTTTTTACATTAATATCAGTCCTCAGTGTTCCGGTATTTCATCAGACTCCAGAAAGAAACATCGGATATACTGTTATTAAGAAGTTGTAAGGCTGCCGGGGCTACGGACCATGGTTTAATTATAGCTACCGCAAAGTAGTTTATCCGGACAGTCACCACCACGCTTAACTACTGCGTGGTGGGACTGGTGGGCGTTGCAGCAGATGTTAATGTAACTCAGTAACGCGCTGCAGTGTAAGCAGCATGTATCGTAATTAGCTGGTTATCTAGGTACTGAAGTTTCCTATTCATTTATGTGATCCACTCCAATCCGAGTAAGGTCCGGGTTATATGAATAAATTTTGTTGAAAGTAAAATTTTTAGCCTGTTTTTCTTTGTTATGCTTTTTCGAGAATTACCTACTTGCGTTTCAAAGTCCAGAACACTACATTATTTATCCCTACAATAACTAAACATTGCAAAAACCCAGACGATAACACAACATTGAGTACATATTGAAATTCTCAATCAGTTAAATACCGATAATCCCAGTCGTTGGCTGATTTTCATTACCACACACACTTATATTTATCAGATAATGATACTTTCATACTTCAAATATTGCGTACCGCAAATCAAACGATTCGTTCATCGATTAATACAGGCAGGTACTCGAGGTATTTGCACTAATACTTTGCCGGTAGTTAGGGCATTATACCATGGGGTGAAAAATGTAAGTGACTCCATCTACCATCAATTCCACATGATCTAGTGCCATCCACCCAAAAGACGAAGTAGGTTTCCACTGGAGCGACGTCAGTACCAAAAATACATGACGGTGGTCACGCATAATGGTAGGATTATAATTTTCTATACCTTCATGGCTACAGCATATACCCATATCAGATCAATTATAAATGTTTTAATGCAATTGTAAATGAAAGAGTCAGTCAACAGGTTTATTGCTGCCTTCTCGTAAGAATAGCTAATCGTCAGTGACATGGTTGATTATGATATTGACCACGGGCGGCATTAAATACTTTTTTTACGGGGGGTAATCTTCGTTAAGATTCCCGGTTACGTGGGATTTTTACCCACTAAAACCACTCAGCGCCCAACCGACGCGTATATAGAGAGGTTCCGGGATCTCAACTGAACGCACCGGTCCGGCAATGAATACTTAGGAGTATTTTTAGGTGCCACGTCTTAAGAGCAAATATACTTACATCTTTCATCCATACCGAACGAAGGATACTCTTCGCAAGGCGCCGTTAGCGTGATATTCAGTTGTGATGTGAGCCCCTTGTAAAGATTATCATTTTGGACAATATTGTTAACCACCACTTTGTGTCTCTGGTTGGGCCTGCTTTTTCTAGATCTAAAACGTAAACCTTTCCTCGCAATATACACATATCTATCGACAGCGACCGATAAAATCTCGCAACTGTGGTTGGTTATCTGTAATATAAATAAATAAATGTCTCTTTCCAAAATTAAAGGGGTTAACAGTTAACATCACGGTAAGGCGTGAGTAAGCAGAATTAAGACAAGAGATTAGTCTTAGATATGGTTCCTCACAACGTTTTCTGTCCGTAAAGCAGTAATTGAATTAACGGCGAAATAAGTTGGCAAAATTATGTTACGCGTGGCAACATTAAATCTCGAGTGCACTCAAGCTTAAAGTCAAAAAAATATAGAATAAACCTAGCTGTGCCCGCGGCTTTGCCCGCATGGAAATTAGTGTGTCACAAGTTTTTCCCGCATAAACCCCGAACCGTCGGGAATTCTACGATAAATAAAGCGTATTTGATGCACCACAACCTCTTCAATCTTTCAGTGGCAGTCCCGTCAATTTCAGAGATTAGCCGGAACAAACAAACAGACAAAAATGATAAAAAATGTACTTTTCTTACATGTAACCTGTACCTATAGGTACATACCCTATTATTATGCATTTAATAAATAGCGGTTATTTAAATATTACGAACAGACACTTCAATTTTATTTATTTGTATACATGAGAACTTATTTATAAGTCGTTAAAAGCCGGTCATATTCATTATGAATGTACACATAATGAACAGATAATTTAGTCAGATACTTATAAGAATCATTAAAAACATATTAATAGATAATCATTGCTATATTAAATGAGTTGGCTGATAGAGAAAGGTAAAAATTCTCCGTTGTTAAAACCGATTAAAGAAACAATAAAATGTAACAAAACTAATAACTTGTAACTTTAAGGGGTTTTTTGTACTAAAATCAATATGAATAAATACGTTACAATTTAGAAACCTACGTGTTGGTACTTTTTTTGTTTCTATACAGATAATTATACCATGAATACCTACATAATTATAAATAATATTCTTATTCACGGCAAATAGAAATATAACAATTAACTCTGCAAAACATTTAATGTACCTTCACGCTAATTAATCCATGCAATGAAAAATCAATAATTTGAACAATGATACGCGTATGGCTCCGGAAGTGATGCGGATCTATTATTTGATAACGAAATTAATTTATTTCACTTACCGCCACTTTAAAATGCGAAGGGTCGAATGTATAGTAAGTGGATTCCTTAATTTGTTGCTGGGGTTTCGGCCAAACTTCTCCTTTAGTCGGTGGGTATTTGGGGCCAGGATTCACGATATACATACCAGAAACCAAAAGAACTCCGAAAGTTAAAAAATATGTAGCAAAGTATTTAATAATCATTTTGTAAACATTAAATATCTTAAACGATACACAATTAAAACGCAGTAAATGTGTCTTGCCTGCTCTCGATATTCAATTGAACTACATTCCTGACGTAGAATAATATGTTTAACTTAAAACCAATGCAATACACATAAAGTGATAAAATGATGTTTACTCCGCGAGTGCTTCATCACTGTTTCACGCTGATTTATTGATAACCTTTAGCTTCCTATTGATACATGACATATTAATATGTAGGCTTTTTAATGTATTGTGACGACTAAGTATTTTTAAGAATTTTCTCTATGTTATCCATAGTAAGACGATATACAGTGCGATAGGTAAAAACAATTCTATAAATCAAGGTATATCAATTCATTAGTTATACAAACAAGAGCACTTAAAACGAATCGTTCATTATTATTATGATATTTATGAGTATAGTTATACTCTCTTTGGGCACCTCTTCTGACATAAAAAATGAGTGACTAATAAATCAAGCTCTCAGATCATAGATGTTTAAAAATATCTGTATTTATGTGTACATACAAAACATATAGTTATATTTATTTATACGTATGTACGTTTTCATTTTGTAGGGTTACTAAATCGTACTTAATTTTCTAAACGATCCCTTTTCTAACTTTCATTAAATATTCAGGGCCAAAAACACTACATCCGACGCCGACAACCGAGGAAAAACGCTATTACATTGTCATTGTCATATTGTCACTTGTCTTCTTTTGACAAATTAGTCATTTCGTTTCTTGTTTGGCGAAAGTAACTCTGTCTGCTACGCTTTCACGCCTAAACCACTGAACCGATTTTGATGAAATTCGGTATGAAGATAGAACTAAACTTGGGAAAGGACATAGGCTACTTTTTATTCCGAGATTCGAGAAGCGAGAGCGGTTCACTTGTATTGGAATAATAAAAACCTAAAATATGTTGTAGATACAAATAAAAAAAGATTTTGTTTTCAGTTTAATCCGGTATAATAATACAGTACATTGTTGAAATGTCACAAACGAAGAATATCTTAAATTCAAGGAATATATTAGTTTATGTTTGATTATAATTTGATAAAGTTCAAAGAAGTTGAGAGTTTTTGATAAAGTTGCAAGAAAACTATTACCACTACATAAGTAAAACAAAAATTACGTCGTAAACAAGCGGACAAAACACCATGACTTAAATAAAATAAAATAACTATATAACGCATTACTGAGGGTATGTGATTTTATTTTGTTATACGAGTAGAAGCTAAACAACACAAAATCCGGGACCAGAGGCAGGTTGTGCATTGATGCCACGGCGGATCATGCGACACACGTGCTCCTCGATACGATTATACACCTCGTCCGGTATCTGCCTGCTGTCGATCGCTGCCCCGTCGCTCCACGTTATGGGTTTCGAGTTCCAAAGAGTCTCAGCTATTGCACTCGCTCGAGGCCATACCCTTAAAAATGTTAAATGTCAATGTCAACCATAATGATTTTGTCACTTTCATTCTCAGGGTGTAGACAACCAGCTTTTATTATCAATACTAGAGATCGCGTATGGGTCTAAATTCGACCATGACTCACTAAAAAATCGTTAGAGTATAATCTTGAGATCTCTTTTGTCATATCAGATCTATAATATAAATACGTGAAGCGAAATCTTTCAATCCCTTTTTACGAAAATTGCGCGGACGGAGGAGTATGAAATTTCGCAC
>DWPQ01002059.1:0-11150 GCA_018251795.1 Perichares adela | reverse complement strand
CTGTCATTACCATACATTTTTAAAATGGCGGGAGCGTGAACGGTTACCACTGAGATTTTTGTCTAAGGGCTCATACGCACCTTCGTGGACGCTTAATTTTTTAAGTTTTTATGGGCAGTAGAGATTTTGTAAATTTTAGGCTAGGAAGAACAGCAACTGAATACAACAGTCGTCTGTAAAGTAAATTGTTAATTAAACTGCAATAAGCGGCGATGCCTTAATATGATTATGATATTGCACGGAACTGAATCTGATATAATAAAAAAAAATTAAACTTATTGATATAGGTATACGGAAAAAAATCATTTTTTTTTCAACACTACAGGCACTACAGGCAATCTTAACGATGTGGCACGATAATGTATTCAACGTTATGTTCCATTATAGCCCTGTTTACAATAAATAATATTTGTATTGTATTATTGTATTAAACGCCTTATTATTTTCAGCTGACAGCTGAAAGTTTGGGGTACTTAATTGAAACACGTGAACGACCAACATAATTAACTGTGAGAAGTATGAAGTTCAAAAACGAATACTGCCACTTCCAAGGTATGGCCTTTAGACTTGTTGATCGTTATTGTAAGGATAATTGCGACCTCTTAAATTGAAATTGCAACTGATTCAAAATAATGGGTATCGGGGAATTGTAACGCTCTCTCTTTTTACAATCCTGGAATAATAATGGCTTTTGTAGTAACCAGCTCTGTTATACGAGCTCCCGTGTGGACGGTTTAAGTTTATCAAGGTTTTGCATGAGCAGGACTGGAACGCCAACTTTTCAGTTCCAGCTTATCAGACGATTGCCTGTTAACTCTAGGGGAGTTAAGCCATTCAAGGATCAAGCCAGTTATTACACACCGCAGTGTTTATCGATTTGTCTACTTTTGAAGCGCATAGGATTATATTGTCTATTTCAGCTTGTTCTATAAGTAGTGTAATAAATATTTTAATTTAGTAATCTTACTATCATACGAATATTTTAAATACGGAAGTTTGAATGCAGGGGTATTCTTTACTTCGATATGTACTTTTTGAAACTGACACATATTATTTTCTAAGTTTCACTCCTGTAAACTTCAAACTTAATAGTTTTTTTTTGCAGTAATATTTCTTTTCTGGTTTAGACACTATTTGTAATGTATAAAATTCCTGTATATATACTTATACAAAAATACTGCTTGTAAACTATAGCTTGTACAGTTTTGTACTTGGCTGAAATATATTTTATAGTCCAAATAAAGATGTTACATATATGAACCTATCTCCGCACCAAGAAAATAAGCTAATGATGAGTCCTAAACTCCTAAGTTCATTTTCAAAAAGTCGTAGCACTCTCGATATAATTCAAAGGAAAATTAATTCCATATTCGTCATTAATAAGTATTACAAGATTAAAGGTAAATGTTGTAGCGATCTAAAGTCGTATTGTCACCCGGATCAACAATTCCTTGAAGCTCTTACCATTTTAACATCAACCCACTTTGTAGTGTTCAAATTTGACAGTAATCCGTAAGTCATGGACCATTCTGACAGCGCACTTCCCTGCGGTGTCAAATGACTTGATGATGAATGGCGCTCCGACCCAAAGACTTGTACCTTACGAGTTCTTACGAGAGTTGTAGAAGACATAAACAAATTGCATACCTACAGTTGGATCATTACTTGCCCAGTTTATAGGTACAATAAGGATTAAATTAGCTTGCCTTTTAAAGTTACTGTTACATCACGCGAATTTCCAACCACCAAAATCTCAATATCTTTGCCAACATTGAACAACTTTGGAAAGGATGCGCCATAGCAAATGAGCAGAAGATGTTATGATAAACGCATAAAGGTGAATCTTCCTGTAATCAGGCTAAAGATGACCCGACTCCGAATAAGAAGAACTTTGTTTTATACTTGTGACTTTGAGCATTTGAAGGCCTCGTAACGAATGCGTCACTTGTCAAGTCCTTCAAATTAATATTTTGCATGTTTAATTTGCTTAATTATGGCAACAAAAATAATATGTGACTTATAATTGTAGGGTATACTTCAAAATACTATTGATACCATGTGATAACTAATCGCTACGAAAACGAAGGCATAAGACAACAGCAATAAAATTAGGATAACTTAATATAAAAATCAACACCTGCTGAACCCTCGTCAAACCGATGATTGGCGATTTGAATTTTTAATTTGAAGAAATTTTATCAAACTTTAACGGTTCAACATTACCTAAGATTTTCTTTACGTCATGAAAACTCCTACCCATTGGTCTAATTTTACTGCACTATTACTAAACATAAGTATAATGATTGAATGTACATACGTAAGTATGTATTTACACTACACACTATAGCTCTAGTCAAAACTGTATCTAAAAATCATTAATTTTCATACATAAGAAGATTGACAAATGATATATAATATTTATCAAAATTCTAAATGGTGATATCATACAACATATGCCTCTAAAATTAAAACTACCTGCATGAAAGTGTGAGGATATCGATTTATCTGGTTATCGAATGAATCCGATTGCGATGTTGAAGTTACTTATGTAGCATGATGCCTCTAATGTCTATAAAGCAGTAGTCAACACTACAAACGGTGTGAGTATTTATCACTTCCACTTACCATAAGAACATCAATGCCAATTAATGTCCAATAAAATGATTGTATTTAAAACTGTTGTTGATCTAATTACACATCGCATTTCCATTCACGACTGATGTCAGTCTATTTAAAAACAAATTATACAATAAATACAGCCTTATTTTATAAATAAAACTCGCATGTATCTAACTCAAAAACCGGAACGTAATATCTATATTCTATTACATAAACTTCTTAATCATTGTGGCTATACTTGTGTATGTACTAATGCAACACTAGACTCTAATGTTAACTAGAACTTTATTAAGATGTTATTAACTGTGGCTAGGTTTATTAAGTAACATTTTTATAATCATTTAATTTAGCATAAAATTAAATAAAATGTATATTAATGTCTATAATCGTGAATGTATATAATCGTCTCATTATTAAGTGTAAAATAAATATCCGGCTTAGCGTTAGATAATGTATACTGTAAACTGTAAAAGGCTATAACATATACGATTTGTCGTAAAAGAACGATTGCAACGCCGTTAACTAGATATTGAGAAATGACATCGATGCATTCGGCCACAGGGGGCGGTGTCGATGTCTACGCTAATAGAATACGAACGAACATCAATGTGTGCACAACCGTTTAATGCACCTTGTCCTTAATAAGCTCGATACCGAATCAGTAATCCAAAATGTGAAACGTCAAATGATTTAAACTGGTGTAGTGCGGGGCGCGTGAGGGGCGCCCAGTCGGTCGGAGCGCGGCGCGACACACACTAGGGCGGGCGGACACGGCAGCGTTACGTCAGCGAGGGGCGAGGGGATGCTGGGGGGTGCGGGGAGCAGAGGAGGAGAGGAGGAGGGGAGCCCCGCACTGCTGCATCCTCGGAGCGCCCATCTTCGCCCGGCTCGCCTGAAAAACGTGACATCTCTCGGCATAGAACGCCCCCGCGCGCGCAGCCCGCGCTCTCCAAGGACCCGTGACGTCCCACACTTGCGTTCACTTGCTGCAGAGCTTATTACAGTGATGAATAATCCATTTTATTTTAATGCATGGTGTTAAGGACTGACAATCACTAATTATAATTCTAGGAAACGACGCAACAGCATCTGAACGGAAAGCTGCGGTCACGGTCACTAGAGTGTTTTTTAATGCATCTTAGTATTTATACGTAGAACAATATTTAAGTTGTTTAAAATGTCATTGACAATTTTACATATTAATATACTTAATAGATATATTTATAGGTAAATATATTTTTACTTAACCGTGAGTAAACTATGTGATTAATATTATCTAAGTGTACTCAAACATATAGTTTTAATATTTTCGATATTAACATCACAACTGGTAAGATATTAATGTAATTTACACAATTCACGTATGTGTTAGTGATAAGATATATACGCATTAACACGCACACATGTAAATGTGTGTGTGTGTATGTGTATAAACGTATATAAGACACAACGATTGCCCCTATTTCTTATTTAGTTATATCTAAAATCTGTTAGTTGACTTGTGTGGGAGACGATGTTACTTCATCTCAATGTAGAAGGCATGAACCGTACTCAGTACTGCTCCAATACTCTGAGCACCTACATAATATGCAAGGGTGTAAACGCTGCCAAATGGCATGTGAAACTGTGCTGGGCTATCGCGATAGCTCAAGATAATGATGTATTGGTAGTACAATATACTTAATGTCTTTTAAATCGGGTTCAATCGTTTATACTAAATTAACCAAAAAACTGTGTTCATACTTAACAACCCATAATTATCCCACTGCTGGGCTGGGTCTCCTCTCGCACTGAGAGGGTTTAAGGCCATAGTCCACCGCGCTGGTCAATGGCGGGTTAGCAGACTTTTACACACCTTTGAGAACATTATGGAGAACTCTGAAGTGTGCAGGTTTGCTCGCGATGTTTTCCTTCACCGAAAAGCAAGTGATATTTAATTTCTAATACGCACATAATTTTGAAAATTATTGATGTGCGTCTGGATCGATCGCACGACCTCCCGTTCGGGAGACCAACGTTCAATCACTAGGCTATCACTGCTCTTATCAATAATCTATACAAATAAATAAAATGAAAGTCTGTATTCATAATAATAAAATAACCGCTTTTTATTAACTAAATGTTAATGTACACGGTACTTATACCAAAAAAAAAATTTTTTTGTCTGTTTGTTCCGGCTAATCTCTGGAACGGTTAGACCTTTCTTGACGGGAATGTCACTGGAAGATAAAGGAGGCTGTGGAGCAACATAAAGGCTACTTTTTATCCTAGAATTATCGCGAGGTCGTATTTACACGGGAAAAACTTTGTGACACAGTGATTTCTACGCGAGAAAACTGCGGGCACAGCTAATAATAAATATTATTAAATAAGTCCATATAACAAAACTAAGGTTCCGTTCGTACAAGTGAATTTGAACTATATTTTAAGTCTGAAGCTATGTAATAAATGTTGAATATAAATGTTACTTTATAATTCTAATTTCGAGAAAATCGAGTTTTAAGTTACGCATAAACATTTTAGGATATTTCAAAACACCTTATATATTTTAAAATTAAACTTATTAATTAATTAATTTTGATAAATTAATTTAACTTAACGTTTAAAATTGTTTGTATGCACATAACACCATCACTAACGCATAGAATAGCGAAAATAAAATATGCGACATATCACATTCATCAACCAAGGTCTTTAATTAACTGAATAAGTACCCAACGTAATGAATGAGTACCTAGCTAGTACAGTACAACCATTAAATTAACTTACTAGTCCTGCGAGAGTTACAAGGGTCGCGTACTAAACGCTGTTTAGCCCTGTGTATACAGAAAATATTAATTAGCAAAATGCTCTGGGGCAAATTTTGTCCAATTCTACAGAGTACTTATTTAAATATAATAATGGTTATGTTTTGATTAGCAAAAGTCAGAGGGTACAGTCCTTCCTATGGGTAGTCGGTCACAGAACTCACAGATACGTTGCACAGATTCCGTTAGATCTAATTAAACTATGATTGCTATATTACTATTTAATACTAATCTGTGCTTTTCTGCAGTAGGTAAAGCTTAGAGTTATTAAAGTAGAATTGGCAAGCCATCGGCCTGCCTCTGAGTGAGAGTGTCCTTCTAATAGACACAGAGGGAAGATGATGATGTCTTTCTCTAATACGGGCAAAAAAATGGAGATAGATGGTGCGCCCCGTTTGTTGTCTCTTTTTTTTAATGAACACGTTTAGGTCGACATGCCCGGTCTAGTATATTTTGTCAATGACAAAAACAGTTAAATTAAAGAACAAACTTCAACACGAAGTCGGATGTCATGCATTCGGCCTATGCATTGTTAATATTTCCTCCATGTATATTTTATTTTATAGTCATGGCCTTTTGCATGATATACTTAAAAGCATTAAAAAGCTTTTTTTCTCTTTGCGCATAGATAACAAATAGTTTTCACTTACCGTTTTAAAGCCTCGGTACATGACTCTGATTTCTTGTTTCGAGAACTTCGTCTGCCGGCATAGTTCTTCTAAGGCAACTGGTATTGGTTTTGGTGTCCTACTAGGTTCTAATTCATATGCGTGCTCCTCCACTGGGGATTCTGGTGGCGTAGCCATTATTGACTATTCACTCCACTGCACTATCCTAAACTGACTGTTTCATTTTTCCGATTGCGCACGTCACTTTGACAGTTCTATAAATTATCTGTGCGCAACATTTTAAGCGCGGTTTTAAATTGACGTTTTGAGGCGCTGAGGTTATTAAAATGTTAGAAAATGCGGTTAACAATAATTTTCACAATGTAGAGGCCTTGGATGGTTGGTGGGCAGGATACCGATTCTGAAACAAAAGAGAAATCATTCATTAGATATTTATGAACGAGAGTAGGTATCTATAATCTAAGGAGGATCAGGATCACAGGAGGATACAGGATCTAAGGAGTACGTAGAGATCAAACATCATCCTAAAGATTTCAACAGAGAACATGGATTAAATTAAGCTCACGCTTGGACTCCAGTGGATAGTTTTTGTTCAAGAAAACCTGTGTCAAATTCAGTGCGTGAAGATGTTATAAGTCGCGTGTCGTGGTATGGTCATAGGGTTAGCAAACTAGAGTAGACAAGCCTGTGAGATTCCTCTCTTTCTATTACATGGACACACGCACTCACACTGTTTTCTCAAAGATCAGAAACCCGTAATTGTCTTTGTCTAAACTACTTGTGGGTCGCGCTGGAAACCAGCAGCCGCTGTTGTCCTGCGGCTACATGCTGAGCGTGAGCATTTTTCACCTTTTTTTTGTTTTATTTGTGTTTTTGTTTCCTACTTCTATATAATGTAGTTATTGCGACATTTATCAACGTAATAGAACCCAAAACAATTATTTTTATAATGTTTGTCTGCGCGTTTCTGCACGCTAATCTCCGAAAGGGCTTCCCCAAATTTTGTGGTTTTCACTAATATGTTCTTCACTTAACATTTAGTGTTTGTTTCATGTCAATCGGTTCATAAATAAAAAAGTTATGCCAATTTAAAGAAACACGTGGCTGGACGTATGTAAGTTGTTCATGCCTACGCCCTACGCGGGCTTTCGGCGTTTTCGGGGTCAACTAGTCAAAAATATACGTGAACATTTATGTTTTTTAATGTATCGTATCCATTTAAATCAAAGTTTATTCCTAGATCGGTTGCTTTGCGATAGCTTGCCAAGTATATGTGGTTTGTAGAGAGCTTTCGTAAATACTTTTTAAAATGTTATACAACATTTCGTCTAAGACAAAATTATGTCTAGTTTAGTGATGAATTTTATTGTTTTTTTTATATTATCGTATTCATCCATCCTAGTCTTTATGTTGAATTCTGATTTCTTCGTTGTTATGCACCCCTAAAGTAAGACATCCCTTAGCACTCTTTCACACAGTCCATACATACATGTGATGTTTACTCTGTGGGCGGTACCGTATTTATCCGCTATATGGCATTGCTGGTAGTAATGGTTTTGCCGAGGAAGTACCTACACACGACGCGGTGGTGAATAAAACCAGAGTGTAGTAGTATTTAATTATTTATCTAACTTACCCAGTTGTGACAGAACATCAGAAAACAATGTTTAAAGTAAAACTTATTTAGGTACGTTCTTTGACAGTAAGATGGTGAATGCGTAACGAAAATTGTGATCGGGCGTGAAACGGAAGTTGAGAGGAAGATACAAGTTAGTGACGATAGAAAGAAAGAGAGTTACGTTTTGTATATTACTGTATTCAGTATTTACGAATAATGAATAATTGAATATTAATATTAAAATAATGTGTCTTTATTGTTTACAATGATCGAAATAAATAAACTGAAAATAATAAATATTTTTTAAAGGTTTAATATTGCTTATTTTTTTTTACATATAAGTTATTTATCATAATGTCAAATAAGTTTTACTGAACGCGTTTAAAGGTTGCATGTACTATTTTTTTACCTAAACTGCCTACCTTATTTGGAAGGTACGAAGCTAAAATTATATCTTCATTCGTTTTATTGTATTTTCTCAACTTAAAACAATAGTTTCGCTGCGAAAACTCTTTAATAACGCTATAAATTTAGACGGTTAAACTTTTAACGACGGGTATCATAAAAGCCGGACATAAAAATACTTATTATTATGGATGGGCATTGCACTATCCAATGAAATATAATCTGTGATGATAAATTTATCTGTTTCTTAGTTGTTGCGCTGTTGTCAGTGCTTGTGGTAATCTACTGCGGAAATGACAAGCTTGACATTCGCTGTCACTCTTCCCGAACTGCCCGCCAAACAGTAGTTATAAGTGATTTGATAAATGTAAAAACACAGCTTGTAAGTAAAATATATTAAAGTATAGATGAATATATAAATGATAAAGACGCCTGGAAATCATAGCTCTGCGACCTGTTTCAGTTAGGCTGGACCCTCTAATGGCATTGCATTTTAAAAGATGTGCTGAGGAGTTTCTTTCGCCATTTCTTCTCCTCAATCTCCACCTTTTCGAAACGGCAGTAGAAGTAGAATATGACGTGCTTATCAATGCATAAATCGAAACGATTTTGAATTTGAATATTAATAAAAAGGAAGAAAATATTTCTTAAATCACATTTAAAACCGTCCTAACACTCCAGTATTTTTATTTTTTTCATTCGCATTAATCTACTTTACACATTTACAGGAGGTTGAGCACTTAATATACGTCCCACTCATATTACTCTAGATGCTACTTTCTTGCTGGGGTAACACACGCTTCATACCTACAAACTCAAAAAAAAAATTCTTAATATCTCTTCTTCAATCCACCTTCCGTGTTTATGAATATCACTGCCATTAGTAATTCAATATTGAAACCGGAGCGACCAACTGTGGCTGGATATAAAAGATTCAATATTCGTATACTTACGATAGGCTTAGAACAAAATGGAAGCTAATATACTTGGGAACGACACAAAATGTAATCAAATATATTGCATTGTGAAAATTATGAAACGATGTAAATTCTGTATATTCCGTAAGTTTCACTTACTTGCCATGACTTTTCCACGTCAATTGCTATTCATAAAATTGAACGTTTGAAATAGTTTTAAGGCTTTCAACGATTTATGTAAATCGTGTAAAACAATAAACTATTTTTGAATTTCGTAATTTTCGTTTTCATGGTCAGAGGAGGCCGCTAACAGCGGCATCTAGCCCAATCAAAACGAAACTAGTGGCGCTCGATAGCAAAATACCGCCATCTAGCGTATTGAATATGAAACTAATTGATTGCTCAGAGCCCCAAGACAAAAATCTTAGCGGTAACCATTCACGCTCTCATTTAAAAAATGTATGGTAATGACAATCCCTGCGGAAAGGTTTTTGGCGCGACAGCACATCTTTAAGCAGCCAGCATCATTACTATACATTTCTTCGAAAATAGCGTGAGCGTGAACGGTTACCGCTAAGATTTTTGTCTAGGGGCTCTGTAACTGTAGAAGATAATTGGCAGAACAGCAGAACTTTTGCAAACATGGATGGTGTGTAAACGTGCTAACTGCACCCATTTCCGAATTAAATAAATATGGAAGTGGTACGTGCAAAATGGCTGACTGCCAATAAAACATAGATAGTCGAATTTAATTATTTGTTATAACAAAGTACTAACCATAAATCATATTTATACTAGGAAGAAAAATGAATAAATTGTTTTAACATTACTTATGCCTGCGTAAAAGTCGATATAAGCTTAGCATTGTCAATAAAAAAATTCAGTCAGTCCAGCCATATTGTATTTATTTATTTTAGTTAGTTTAATAACTTAGACAACGTAATTCAGGTGTAGGGCGCTGCCATTTCTTATCGCATGCAAAGAATGCTTTTGATTTAGTTATTTCACTCTTGGAGAGCAACAAAGATTATTTGTATTGTATAGTATAAAGTTACGCTTCTACACTACCCTCAACTGTAGTTCTAGCGACACCAAAACACAACATTGAAACAACTTGCTTCAAAGTAGAATAATGAAGCCTCTTAACATTATTATTCTGATTGTATGTGTTATTTATTATCCAAAGCAATGGAACCATAGTATAACATAGTAGGTTAGCTTCATCCAAATCGGTCCCCCACGGGTTTGTATATATGCGTGAGTAGGCGCCGTATACGCACGCACTTTTCACGCACACAAGCACATAGACGAGCGGTGTCGGCGGTGTCTTAATACGGGTTGTGCCGTTGTGTCGCGATAAAAAACTAGTGCCGTCATAATACGGAAATAATTTACTAAAAGTGACAACCTTAAACATCAACGTAAGAATAGGCAATTAACTCGTCGAGCGGCCTTAGCTGACCTACTGTTCTTGTAGTACTATGATAATATTAAAACCGCAGATAAATTAATACAACTCATAACATCTGTCAAAACTGAAGTTTGCGGTTACCGTAAAAAGTGATATATCGTAAGAAAAGCGCTTTAAAATGCTACACGCGCATTTTAAACTCCATGTGATATACTGAGATGTTAATCCTATTGTCTCACCGTCGATGTGTAAGCTATAAGCGAGAGCTACAACGATACTTTAAACACAAACTTAGTATTTGTTTTCGATTTTCAAGAATCATATTACTTTTGTTTTTAAAACCGTAACTAAACATAATAGCAACCGTTATAAAACTTCAGAAGTTTATTAAAAAAAAAACATAATTTGGGTTTGAAACTCTCTTTTAATGTATAGAGAGCATAATACTGTAGTCCACGACTTCACACATGTTCTAAAACATTATGGCATACTCTCGGGATTACTTACAATAAATAAACTGTCATTTTATGTCAGCATTGATAAAACCTGTAGCATTCTTTTAAGTACAAAGACAACAATAACAGAATTAAAGGAAGAAAACATATTTATTATAGTTTTACCACAGCGTACCTAATCTATACTTAATATTATAAATAGGATAGATTTGTTTGTTTGTTTATTTGAACCGAATAGGCTCCGAAACTACCAGTAGGTCCAGACCGATTTTAATGAAATTTGGCATAG
>DWPQ01002058.1:0-11150 GCA_018251795.1 Perichares adela | reverse complement strand
TAATAGCCTTTTGTCATGAGAATGTTTTTAACGTGAGCTTTTAATTTGTAATAAGGTAGTTCCGTAATTTGTAACGGTTTTGTAATTATCACTTGCTTCGGTAAATTCCAATGATTTCCATCATTAAGAGGAAATCTGAGAGTTTCCAGAATGATCTTGAATGTGTTTGAAGTCTGCCAATTCGCATTTGGTGAGCATGTTCTATGGCCTATGTAGAGGAGACTCGGAGTACAGCAGTAAAATTGTTAGTTTAAAAAAAAGTTAAATTTGAAAGGTAAATTGTAATCTGAAACTTATTTAGAAAGTTAATTCGAGAAAGTATAAATTTATTTACCTAAAGTAAAGATACTTTTATCGGAATATGTATCTGTATATTTATGATTTGATTTTGAATACCCATGACGCATTTCGTAGAAACAGATAGGTTAGAAATAAATGTTGGCCTTGTATTGAGATATAATTTTAATTTTGACAATAGTTGACCGCCTATCGCACTTTCATATCTAAGTAAATACCGATATAAATAAAAATGACCAACTAAGAACCACGCTATTTTCAGATGCGGATCTTAAATGGGTAACCTGATTAGAATGTAATGTGATAAATCAGTAAGTTAATGCGTGAAAATAAAACTGTAAACAGCGATCTTTTATGGGGCTCGGTGTACAATTCTATAATAAAAAACCCAAAGTGGATACTTGTTTGTAGAATGTATGAAATCGATGAAAGTATTAAGAATTATTTAAATGTTACAACAAACGTTTGGAAATAACCAGCTTTGCGGTTGTTACGTTCAGTTTACGAAATATTATTGTCATCGATAAGACTATTATTTTAAAAGATGTGCTGATGAGTTTCTTTCGCCGTTTTTTCCCGTCTGTCACAAAGCGGCTTTTTGAAGACCACTTTAAAATTTTTGCTTCTACTACCAAGTAACTACCAAGATACATATAATTCTACTGGTATACTTAAATTAATAAATAATTTTGAAATTGCAATTACCCTAAATTTCCTTGCCATTATTTAATCTATGTAATCAAATAAAAGGCGGATGTGAGAAATGTTTCGGTAATTACAAATGTATAAGTGAACGGTTAACCTTGCTGTTGCTCCGGTCGATACAAACAGTCGACTCGAAGTGTAACTAACAGTGTTTGGATTCAAGGTTTTGTAACACTTTTTGTAACACTTTTTATCGTTCATTTGACCTTTTCATTTCAGCCGTCTAGCTAATTTGATAGCGTTGTACCACTGGAGTGATATGGGTCTAAGATTCTTCTGCTGGACGCTGGGCGCAGTACTACCCAGTTTAGTACCGCCTTTTTCTACCTGACTGCCTTCTGTATGTGACTTTCTACCTTTTTTTAATCAACTGTGATATGTTTTAATGTTTCATTGGGTTGCTGTATCGAAGATAGTGTTAAGCAGTTTTCTATATTATTACTATCATTATAAAGAGGAGAGATTTGATTGTTTGTTTATTTGTATTCAATAGGCACCGAACCTACTGGACCGATTTAAAAAAAATTTGGTATAGACATAGTCTAAAACCTGAGAAAGAACATAGTCTATTTTTTTATTCGAAAAAAGGGTTCTAAGGGGTTGAATTACGGGATGAAAGCTAGTCTCACATAAATATAATGATGCTTTTCGAATTTCGAGTTTGTTCGGGTGGCTGTAAACACTTATGATTGACCGGTCTATTGATTTAAAAATTAACTATTTGACATTTAAAACTACTAAATTATTATACAGTAGCTGACCACGCAAACCATGTACATATTGTGTATATAAAAGATAGCAAGTCTCCCCTATAAGTGTTGCAACGATAGGTTATTCGAACGTCTGATGTTCTCACATGGGAAGTCACCTATCGTTGTATAATCAATAGCTCTTCTATGTAAATCATTTGTAACTATTACCCATTTTCCCGTATGAATTAAACATTTTTCGCGTTAAAAACTAGCCTATGTTTATGAGGAATAATCTCGGCTTATAATGGTAAAAGATTTTTTTCAAATCGGCCCAGTAGTTTCGGAGCCTATTCAATACAAACAAACAATTAAATCTTTCCTCTTTATATTAGTATAGATGTTAGTTAGAAACGCGAAGACTTCAAGAAACACACTCAACACACCGTTGGCAAGAGACTGTAATCAGTTGCGAGGATAATGCAGCTAAAGTACTGAGATTTATCTTCCTTACAACTCCGCAGCTCGCTTCCGTGTAATCCAGCGTTTTAAAAATGTGTCTTTTGTAAAGATAATGTTGATAGTTACTCAGTGCAAAGTTTCCACAATGACCCATCTGGGCTTTCAAGCGTTATGGACTGGAATGGAGTTTTAACAGCGCGAAGTCCACCAGGTGTTAATATGTTTGTTCCTAGTAGATTTTTAGAAACACTTTTCGAAAGTCAATTTACGCTAGATTCTGTAAGTCCATACCACGAGTAGGTCCTAGAAGAAGCGGCAATATGTCCGCGTGAAGCTGTAAAGGCCGCTAGGGCCAACAGCAAAATGTCCAGAAAAATATATAAAGCCAGGGACTTTTCCTAATCACAGTCACAGAACACTTAGCTATTTTATTATTATTCACACTATCTTTTCCTTTTTTTATATGACAAAGTAATTCCCAGGCATTCTTGTCTGCATAGTAATTATCAAGTTTGTAATAACCTTTGGTCATGAGAATGCTTTTAACATGAGCTTTTAGTTTGTAATATGGCAATTCCGTCATTTGTGACGGAATTTTATTATATTTTTTTTGCGGGTAGATGTCGAAATTGGTGCAAAATGAAATGGTGAAAGTTGGCTTTCACTCTTATAATTATTGTATTAAGTTTAAATTCTTGTGGTGCGTTTGAGAAAAACAATGAGATAATTTATATGATGCGTGTGCACACTGACACTTCGAATTTACAGTTGACTACGAAACGTCATAAAGCAGAAAGGTTATTAACAAAGTAGCGACATCTACAGGGTATGTTTGACGTGCGTGTGAGAACTGTTTAGGTTTAAGAGGTAGTTATTTGCTTGGCAGCCAACATGATAATAATTGGCGATTTAATCTTAGTAAAGTGCACTAACTCAGTAAAATTCAATTATCTCTTGACTGGAAGATAAAATTGCATTCACTTACACTTACATCGTCTTTGTGTATTCATTATTATTTGTACTCGAATGTATTCGTGAATTCGAATGCATCAATAAATTTCGAAGTTATATGCGTATTAGAAATTAACTATCCTGTCCTGTCCTGTCCTCATCATCCACATGCCTGAGAGTTCTTTATGTTTTTTATGTTCTCGAATGTGTGAAGTCTTCCAATCCGTACTTGGTCATAGTTAAGGATTGTCTTAATCCATATAAATGTGAGAGGGGACCCGAGCTCAACTGTAAAACAATTAAGGGTTGTGATGATGATAATGTTTTTGTTTATTCAGTACAGCTAAAATGTATGTATCGAAATGTAAAGATTCGGCGGGATACATTTTCCGCATCTTTTCTATTTTCATTTCGTTACGTAAAATAAAAAAAAAACGAACTTCAAAGCTTTGAAAAGGTCACCATTTTAACTGAAGCGAGCAAGGGTTAAGTCATTAATACATAAAGTCTTTTGTGGCTCTGCGAACTGTAGATAGTCGGGTTAAGTTTTTACAATGACCTACGAGGCTCTTTAAGTTTTACGACGTTTAATAAAACCGGATTTCATGAAATTTTAATGGCGGCCATTTAAAGTTATTATAAATTACGCTTGAAAGGATAATTGGTTTTACTTTCGCTACTCCGTTTGTCCGAGACTATATTTGAGGGCCTAATATGAAATCTATTGAGTACTATATGATTGATGTTTGGAGATAGGTATTAGTGTACAGTACATAGACCTATCGACTTATGTATCTGTTTGTTACGGAATACATTTATTTTTCTTTCTTTCTTTCTTACCTATATTTCTCTTAATATTTTTTAATTCCTTCACACTTTGGAAATACTGGAAAACTTGAAATTCTAAACGTTGTGTTTAGATTGGGAAAAACGTTGTCAATTGTATTTTTTTCTGAGTGGTTGTCTCTCCTGCTGGAAATCGCTGGTTTCTGATATATGTATAAGATACTCATTCATGGTGGAAGGATTCTTTACGTACCAACCCTGAATTGTTTCGACATGTTTCCAGTTCAGATCCAGTAATTAACGGGATATTCGCCTCCTTCTTGGCGCGCAACGCGTCGTTGATGACTTTGGTGATATAGACGTTCATGTGTGATGGGCGATAATCAACCCATCATGTGGCGAATCCATGCGCTCATATATGATTGACATAAAAAACGACTACTGTTTATGAAGAGAAAATATTTTTTGTTAGTGATGTCAATTATAAAGTTCATTCACAAGATCGAGGTTCATTGATTTGAATGTTTTAAAATAGATTGGTACAGGAAAGATATTTATTTATTCGAGTGATAACATGCTTCTGGGAATTATGTATTGGGTATTTTATTACGTGTACTGAGTGTATCATAAGAAACTTATCTGGTTCAAGAAAACAATAGTCTGTTTACTGTGTAATGTTCTTGGAAGAATCTTCTTTTTGTGGGGAATTCGTACTGGTTAGTGTACAAGGAAAATTAACATCAATGCACATTACCTACAGACTTGACGGGATTTTTGATTATTTGTTTACCGCCTGTCCCTCCTCTTTCTTTCTCCTTCTCTCGTTCATGCTAGTAATCTAAAAAGTCAATAATGTATTTATAATATTGATTTTAATTATGTAAATGATTAAAAGTTACCTTAATTAGGTTGCCAGCACCGAAACTGAATCACATTAAAAAAGTCGTTACTTTTTTCCAACAAACTTATTTACTCCGATCAATTTATCAATATAAAATTGGCTCGAAAACAATCTATTTGATGTTGAAATGCTACAAATTTCGCGTAGTTAAACTCGATACATTTACCCAAAAGTCACGATAAATATTTCCGAAATGTACTTGACAAATACATCAAAGACCGTAAAGCTTTCAAAGCGAAAAGAAAACAAGGAAGAATGAAAGACTTTTGCAAACTGTTAAGAAGCTCAGCAATGCGGGAGTATTTACAACAATACTCCATAATAGACGAGCTACTTCAAGTTATTTATTTTCCTTTTAAATACACATCTCGCTACGGATGTCTGTGAACGGCAAGCTCGTGTTTTAATAGCTCTTGTTGGTTAAGTATTAGTGTCCAATAAAAGTTGACACTGGAAGTTATTCGAGTTGGTATTTACCTGTAAATGTTTTGCTATTGAAACAAATCAAAACTTTATAGGTGATTGTACTTTTGTTACACGTGTTTAAGAGATTAAGGTACATTTTGTTGACATTTGGCTACTGGCCGATGGAGGATACGTTTTCTTAGGGTCCTCTAGTAATGGAGGTCGGCAATTGTTAATTTTAAAGTTGGACACAACGGCTCTAAATAAAGATCGGGTACTTTTACAGGCCGAGGTTTTTAAGCCAGAATGTTCCACTAATGATACTTCCATCTCTGTATCTTGTTATACAGAAATTTCTAGAGTCTTTTCGGTAGGTACTATTTCTGGAATCGTCACTTGCTGCGCCTAGCACGGAAGTTCTAATGCAGTAGCTAATCCAAAATCTTTGTTCTAATGCGTCTGGTTAGTCCCAATATTAACGACTAAAGTACATATTAACATACTATGTAATGAGTAACTTTGATAGCATGTACTACGTTGACCCTAACATGAATTGCTTTCCAGTAAATAATAGTCGTCATGACGATTCATATTTGTCCCATTACTTTGCTCAGGTCTCCTCTGAAAACATGGGGTTGTAGGGTATACCCCGCTGACAAAGTGGAGATTGGCAGACTTCACATATTATATCTTCGGTAACTCTAAACTATCACGAAGAAACCATCGCGATGTTTTCCTTCATTGAAGAAAGCGATATTTAATTTGTAAGACGCACATGACTGGAAAACTAGGGTTTGAGTTTGAACCCGGGGTTACACAACGGATTACATAAAACTAACATTGAAACCAGTATAATTAATAATCAAGTATGAATGTAATAATAGTGGCACAAACTATTTTAACTAGCTCTTAATCTACAAGGCTGGGGGAAAACGCGACAGTCAAAGAGCGCGGAAGTCAAAAGTCGCGCAGATAAGGTTTATTATTTAATTTTATCGCGACCTCACAGGAAGGTCACAAGTCTCAGCAGGTCCGTGACTGGCGTACGAATATACGTACAAACATGCTAGTTCCGTGAGATAATTGCTCACTGCGTTATACGCGAAAATAGACCGACACGTGCCTCTGATATCCACACGTAATCGCGTGTTCAACATGTACTTTACTGTTCATCAGGCGATTAACTATTGTTAAACTAAGAAACGATAAGCAAATAGCTTGGTAGTTTTGATCTTCGGTATTCGGCATGAGTGGTTAGTTTGAACACTGTAGGCTTATTTGATTTGAAAGTCATGTACGTTTTAGGTATTAATTATGATTGGCATCGGTGAAGGAATTGTCGCAGTTGGCATGGTCAAACACAAAAGATCGTGATCGGACCGAGTTTGCTGTCACATATTTCAAACCTTGGACAGTCGGACCTCGACACGAAACACGTCGTAATATTTCACGGTTGAAAGGAAGCATAGCAGGTAAACGATCCCATCAAGATGCATCAGTACCAAACCTACCAGTCTGTATTAAACTGGACGATACAGAGTCCAGTAACCCCTATCAGGACAGGCCAAAATATCTTCCATTGGGTTGCACCGCGAAGGTAAGGCTTTCTTGGACACGAGGATGGGTGGACCTTCTTACGCCTCAATGTTATAGTTCAATCGTGGCGATAGTTTCTCTGGTCATACGTTTAACAGCTGGTTAAAAGTATCTTGATAAGTATCCAAGTATAATACTTAATAAACATTACCAGGTTAATAGAACTCAATAAAAAATGGCAACTTCTCCGCACGGCACCAGTTAGTGCGCATTGCGTGACGAACTCGGGCGTCAACAGTTAACTAGGTAACTCGCTTAGGCGTCGTCTGCGAAACGTTCACTGTTTGACTATCGAGTACTATCGACCAGGTATCGAGTTACGACCCACTTTGACGCGATTGATATAACTCGTGAAAGGCGATACGCGGTGTACACGTGCAGATTGGTTTAGTTTTGGTCGAAATGAACGCAAAATGCAGTCGTAAAACAACTGAGGTTTGCATCGAACATTCGAGAACTTAGCTAACTTCATGTTTACTGTATTGCGATATAATTAGATTTATAGTAATGTGTTCTATGTAGACACGAAGTGGAGTGTAACGAGCGTTAACCAGGAAATGCAGTATCCGTTGTTCGGGACTAGAGCGGAGATCCTGTCCACGTCTTCCATATTTACAATAACGCCATAATAAGCATCGGGATACAATTATTATACATATTCCATCGCCATTGTTTTTATATTTATTAATTTGAACATAGTAACGAAAGCAACAAATTTTGTTTTCAAAATACATTACAACGGATAGTTGTATATTGTAATTGCTAGGTCAGAGTTGATAGTCCTCAACGATGTCCGATAGCGAGTTAGATGAATTCATGAATCTTTGAGCTGGAGCATGATAAAGGTATTTAGCGTTAAGTCCGCTTTTTGTAGCCGAATAGCCTTTTTGTTTGTTGGGACAATAAAGTATAAATAAATAAATGACCATACAGAACTCCCTGGTACAGCACAATGATTCTCTCATCTTACGTAACAATATTAGTACTGGTATAAGTGTTTGCTTGAAATCAACCCAGGCGTCCGACCAAGTGACCTGACATACAAACCTCTAGGCTATCACTGTTGATTACAAAATTATTTTAACACGCAATGTTGTTTAAACATCATTTCTATTAAGACACCTTTGCACTACTTAGCTTGGCTTTCATGTTATATAATACTTATTATCATATTTTGCCGCATTAAATATCATCACAAAATATGCGGATGCGTTAATGCCATATCTGCATTATGTGACACCCTTTAAAGCTTCGCAGATAAGCCTCATTTCGTTTGCCACTAATTGGTCTATAAACACTTATCTAGAACATTCCAGCCCCACTTCATTGCTACTCCGCGCCAAATTGCGGACAAAACAATTCAAGAGTTATAGGACTATAATTGCTATCGGCACGCACAGGACATTTATTAAAGCATGAAAATAACTGGACTAATATACTGGCACGAAACCTCGATAAAAGGAGGATCACGGTGACGCAAGCTAGCTTTTATATGAGTCCATTTTCAGAAGGTGTAATGCAAAGATTGCCAGCAACGAAATTGATTTAACATAGTTATCTTCCACATTCGCTTATTATTTCCAGCGAAATATTGTTGAGATATAAGCGCGAATGGCCCCAGAAACTAGAACGCAGCGTAGGAACATATCATAAATTCAACAATATAAGGTTTCCCCGCAGCTAGTTGCCTTTCGGAGTGAACTTCCTTTCAGCCTCGGGAATATGTTTTGTTGTGTTTGCGAGTTAGAACGGCAAATTGTCGGATTACACAACTCCTAAGTTGCACGGTCAACAGCACCGTAGAATCTTCTTATATTCCAACTTTAAAGGTGCCTTTCTCATTTTCGATGATCAAAAGTGTTTATTTAGAAAACATGAGGTAAATTCTAAATAAGATGTTAACGGTAATTCTGATAATACCAGTTTGTTGGTGTTATAAATTACGGCCCTTGTTTTCCGAACAACACGAGTTAATTTCTCGAAATTGCCGCCAGCGCTGAGCGCTTCAGACCGACAAGTTGTTTGTTCAGACGTTTTCTTTTAAAAATAATAACATTTCAGATGTTTGTCGTAAATTCAGTGATTTATGTTTGTTTCCTTTTACTAGCGGGCCATCCGTTCGTTCGGACTTCCTTTTGGCGCAGCCGTGTAAATAAGCTGCCGGCGTTTTGTTTGCCAGTTTAACGGTGGTAAATTGTATGGGGAAATAGCTATTAGATTCGCTGATGAATTGCTGATTCCCTGAGCTATTGGTTTTTACGTGATTTGCACAAAACCGAGACTCCATATTGTATGTATGTTCATTATTAGTAATACCTAATGAGTTAGTGTTGGTTACTCGGAATTGCCAGTGATTTATGATTGCAGTTTGTAACCATGGAGCTGTGTGTAAGAGTCCCTGACCTCGTTTGGCCGTTTAGTGTGCAAATTTTATGTTGACATGTAAGGAAAATTTGCCGTAACTGTGTAACATAATAAATACTAAAGTGCCTTTTATGGCATCGTAAAATTATAAGTACGACACGATACATATAGAACATTCTTAAGTTCTAATGAAAAGTATATTATTTTTGTTCCACACCAATATATAATGCAATTACCTAATAATCAAGCGAATATTTTATTTATGAATAGGCATTTTTTTATTTTTACACAACTTTCAAAGCGATATTTGTCCTTAGATATCCTTATCAGATGCCTTTAAATGTTACAAATGTGTTTCTTTTGAATTCAGGAAATAAAGATGCCATTTTCACAACATTTTTTTTTTAACTACTATAGTAGGAAACTGAAAATATAAAAAAAAATCAGGTATTTTATCGATACACTTAGGCACTTCAAATGCTGCTACTACTGTTTCAGAAATAATTCTAAGGCAACAAAAGAAAGGTAATTTTTACCTACTTAAATTTAATTTTTACTACATTAATTCATTGAAACAGTAAAATAACACGTTAATTGATAAACAAACCTGTACAACTAAATCAATTTGTTCGAGATAATCTTTAGTATTTAATTTTCTCGAAGATAATTTTTAGTACATCTGACGAGCTGAGTTAATGAGCTACGTTTAGACTCTAATTAGGCTTTAAAGTTTAATCTTATCAAATGTCGTCCTTCATTTACTTATGATGGTTGTAAATTCTACGGCAATAATACCAGTGCGAGCATCTCTCCGCAGGGAACGCGGAAGCCGTGCCGACTCTTTATGGTCCTGCATATTCATGGCTTACGGCGTAAATGATTTAATGCCCCCAATTGGGTTTTCAATATTGTTACAATCAAGGACTTTCTTTTTGAATACTTGGATATTGTTTACCTTTGTAATTTCTTTACAAGAGCGAGAAGGTTGGAGGAAGAGTAAAAAATGTAAATGAATCTATGGAATTTCTATATTGTGAATGTATATTACTCATCCTATAAAATTGGACATTGATTACTTTTGTAATTTCTTTACAAGAGCGAGAAGGTTGGAGGAAGAGTAAAAAATGTAAATGAATCTGGATTTTCCATATTGTGAATGTATATTACTCATCCTATAAAATTTGACATTGATTACTTTTGTAATTTCTTTACAAGAGCGAGTATATTGGAGGAAGAGTAAAAATGTAAAAAAATATCTATGGATTTTCCACATTGTGAATGTATATTACTCATCCTATAAAATACTCATGCTATATGGATACGTGGTACGAAATACTCATGCTATTAATTATCTGTCTTGTATAGTGGTATTTATGTACCTGGAAAGTATGTGCTACATATTTGTACCTAATTGTGCGTTTTTGTTCGTTTGCAAATAGTAACTACCCATAGTCGAAACATTTTTTTTCAACAGGCATAAATTTTTACATTTACAACATGTTCACGTTGTGGCTGTGGGGTTTCTTAGTTATGATAATTAGATACAAAATATTAATTATGTATCTAATTCACATACTATTAAACTAACCTCATAACAAAAACTTTCATATGGAAGGAGTATGGCTTAAACTTAAAAATGTCGGGTCTGCCGACTAGTTTTCACGAATTCTTTATTAATAAAACTTTTGTACTAAATTTATTCCTTATCCCGCGGCAATGAATCCATTTTCCTAGATTAGAAGTGTTCTAGAAAATAACCCGTAATGTGTTTTCGCGTGATGCGGTATAGGTAGAAAAAACACATTAACAACATGTTTTTTTCCTCTAATCTAAAATTTGTCTGGTCTGCGTATTTTTTTCAATACATCTATACTAATATCTAAAGCTGAAGAGTTTGTTTGTTTGTTTGTTTGTTTATTTGTTTGTTTGAACGCGCTAATCTCAGGAACTACTGGACCGATTTGAAAAATTCTTTCGGTGTAAGATAGTCCGTT
>DWPQ01002057.1:0-11151 GCA_018251795.1 Perichares adela | reverse complement strand
TAGTTTTTTCGTGAAAGAGTAACAAACATACATACATCCTCACAAACTTTCGCATTTATAATATTAGTAGGATTTAAGTTACAAGGATACTTGGAAATTGTAGCGCCGCGATCTGGTTCTAGTCAGGTTACAAAATGTCTTTATATGCAATATGCCAAAAAAGTTGTGACGTGAATACGAACTCTGACCAACATTAAAGCCAGGCCACCAATGTTTCGGTCCTATGCAATTTTATTATTAGTTTAAATTTCATTATTTCGCAGCATCGTACCCTCATACAAAAGGTAGACCCTGAAAGGCGTTTACAAAATTCTTTTGCACGAACGTTGGCGAATTCATGAATATTATTACAATTGAAATATATAAAAACAATTAATTGTTAACAATTATTCATTGAACGCCTGTTTCATCGCGACTGTTTTGTTTGTTCAGCTTTAGGTAGTTTAAGGTGAGAAGGTCGCGGTGCTTGTAAACAACTCTTTGTGATACAATGTCAGATTAATAAATGAAGGACAAAATTTGCACTAAATTGGACTGCATCTAACGGATAAGACATCTTACAGATCCTACATCCAATATGTTTTGTTAACGAATTCGAGTGAAGAACGTGTGGGAATGATTTAATTGACAAATCGATGACCTTATTTATTTATTTATTCTTTATTGTGTTTACAATGGGCACACTTAATGCCTGTTGGGATTCTCTATCAGACAACCCGTGTTTGGTGAAAATGTGTAGTAAGGCGTGTAAACATGACATAAAATTAAAAGAAACAAAGCCACTATGTCACTGGGAATAATATAATTGGTAATAAGGTCACAAATACGTGACCTTATGTGAATTTCAATGACTTAATTGACAAATCAATGACGTATGTCACTGGGACTGACATAATTATTAAATTGACGTTCACACATACAGGATGACCTAGTACGGTGTTTTTTTTTGTATCGGGGAGGAAGTCTCAATACACCTGACCGTTTTACTGGGTTCGGATTTTATGGGATTTTGATCCACTAAAAAACCTTTGTGGGTCCGGTGAATGTGTCCCGTCCCTCCTGCGAAATCACTATGAAATTGTTAACAAGACTCAGTAAGAAATGAAAAACTGAAATTCAAATTCGAGAGGATTAAAGTTGTGTCCAGTCCATTTTCGAACTGGGGCCCTTAAGTATCAAATTGCCCCCTGTGCTCCACGTTGGGAAACACCGGTCTTATAGTCTTTATAGTCAAAATGCGATAAGTAATGACTAAATAAATAAAACTATAAACCAGTAAATGTATTTGCGCCGCCGCCGCCGCCTTGTTTACGCGTTGAGTGAAGGTCACACGTTAAAACACCATTCGTATCCCTTGGCTGCGCACGTATTTTATTGTTACAGAAAAACTTACGTGGCCCCGACAATAGATTCGTTTTATGGTATTTGTTGAAGCGGATAGATTGTTGTAATGTACTCGTCTGATGATAGCATCTCCATAGCATAGACATAGGTCTATACTAATATTATAAAGAGGAAAATTTTGTTTGTTTGTTTGTACCGAATAGGCTCTGAAAGTACTGGACCGATTTTAATGAAATTTGGCATAGAGATAGTATGTCGTGAAGGATTAACTTGGCTACTTTTAATCTTAGAATTCCGAGATTCGGATTTACGCGGGAAAAGCATTACGACGCACTGATCTCCGCGCGGGCAGAGCTTGTAAGTAAATAAACAAACAGGGCAAGTCAAATAAAACCGTTTAAAAAGTGCCCTTTTCTTTCGAACTTTTTATAATAATGAATTAACCTGTCCTAAGTAGTTCAGATCTTTTTAATATTAAATTAATCTGAAGTGTAAATAGATTGGTTGCGTCTAGCTCAACCTCCGTACTTGGTTTCCACGAGTTACCAAGTTTCCACGAGAATATTATTTTATTTTATTTATTTATTTGAGTAACACCTAATCTAGGGTATACAAGGACTTAACTTAATGCCTAATGGCATTCTCTACCAGTCAGCCCTGGGTGCTAGTGAGAAATTAGAATTTTATTATTATTATTTCGATTCCAAGTTAAGAAAATGTGCAACCCGCATTTTGAACTAAATAAGCCGTAATTTAAACATGGATGATAAGTAAACTCTATTCAGGAAGCGGTTATTACAGTTGGCTTAGTGGCTCCTTCAGCCACTTAGCGGTCAATATCTTGTTAGCCGTTCGCGGAACTGGGGCATGTCTACGGACTCAAGTCGCTGTGCTATAATTGTATCGTGTTTTAAGATTTTACTTTCTAGCCCGACTTTCATCTCAATCCCAAAACTCATCAAACTTGGCTGTATTTTGGCTTGGATGTATTTACTACACCCTTATTCTTTTGACTTGCATTTTCCTAGCCTTCGTGTTTTCCCTTGGTATTAAAGGATAATAATAATATCTGGAATAATATCTGGTACGATCTGCTTTATAAGATTCTTACCCAATGCTATTTTTGAGATTGTTGTTTAGCGATAAGACCACTTTTTGTGAAATCAAATAGTTTATTTCCTCTTGCATCCTTCTGTCTGTCTGCGACGTGATCACGGCCAAATCGGTGAACCGACGATGATCAAGCCGAGGTTCGAACCCCACAGAGGGTGCCCATTGGACGCTGGCTGCCTCTATTTTTCGCAAAGATTTCACCTCTTCTTCTCTAGTTTAAGTTCTTCTCTGGCTGAGCATTCTAAGTTCGAGTTTCAGTCCGCGTGAAGCTGTAAAGGCCGCTAGGGCCAACAGCAGAATGTCCATCAGAAACAAAAAAAAAACTGTGATTAAATGTTATGTGGAGACTAGCTGACCCCGCAAACTTCGTCTCGCCACATAAATGATTTGTAGAAAATTGGAGGTTGGTGATTGAAGGGTGAAAATTAAGGGTTGTATGTATATTAAAAAAACAATTAAAATAAAATTTGCCCAAAAAATAAAAAATATATATGATTGGGGCGGGCCACTCTTATCACTTAGAGGTTTGAAAAATAGTTTACAACCTATTCTCAGGCGTACCGAATATACGTACAAAATTTCATAAAAATCGGTCAAGCCGTTTCGGAGGAGTTTGGCAACTAACTCTGTGACACGAGAATTTTATATATATAGATAAGATATACAGATGTTATTGATGCCTTTTTCCGTTGCGTGTTACAATATTTTTACAAAGCTAAGTTCGTTATGGGTAGAGATTTATGTTTTGCTATTCTGCATATTGTGTCACGCGACGTTGATAAGAATCTCGTTACTGGATTAGTCACGATGCGATGTTACGTAGCTCGATAAAATAATTTGACGAATTTTACGAATTCAGATTTTGCAGTACAGTGCGGATTTTGTACCTATATACTCATTAAGTGGCAGTAATATACAATATGACAACTGAAACTAAAAATGATTTAATTTCTTAACATCTAATACAAATTAATGAAAAATCTGTTTATTTTCTACTTGTTCTGTAACGACTGAATGAAAGAATGAAATCTGATTTTTATGAATGAATGAAATTTTATTTATTCAAAGTAGATAGATAGATAGATAGATAGGTAGATAGATAGAATACTCTTTATTGTACAACAAACATTTTAGCACATACAGAACGTTAGTACAGTACAACAGGCGGTAGGTTTTTACAACAACATTTCGAAAGTCAATTTACTAGCCCTAGAAGAGGAAGCGGCAAGAAACTGCCAGGTAGTAAATTTTCTACTCAAAGTTACAGAGAACACTTATAGCTATATGTTATTATTATTCCTTTCCTGTTTTTCATCAAGTTTGTAGTAACCTTTGCTCATGAGAATGCTTTTATGAGAGAATGCTTGCTACCGCACATTCTCATCAATTTGGTTAATTGGTGTTGAGAGAATTTGGAAGTACCGAATTTCCCGATCATCAAAACGAATAACAATTTGCGTAATTGACGTAACCTAGAAGGGTGACGCCTGCTCAATATAATTTAATAATACATGTTGTAGTTCTGTAATTGCGTAATTTTAAAGCATAAACGCCAGCGTGCCAGGGTGCCAGGGTGTTTCAACATTGTTTTAATGTGGAAATATCGTGATTCAGTTCATCAACACCGCGTAAATAAGCCGCTTTATAATTTGCAGGGAGTGTTTACTGAGGTTTACGATGGAATTATAACAATATCATTAACAAAAACATACCATTAATTTCTTCAATTCAACCTATAATATTCATATTTTTCAAAGGTTATATATGAGCATAAAAAACTGATTTCGTATAACAAGAATCCCACCAGACTATTATGCCAAACAGTGAATATGGGAGATATTCCGCCCTGATACGTGCTCATGCCCTTGACAATACTAAATAACGATTTTCTATCAAAGCTTAGGTCAAGTTGCGACGTAAAAGCATCAAAAAGTGCGAAAGGCATATTTCAATAAATTGATTTAAAAATATGATAATCCACTTGCCATCTTTTAATCGAATCGGAAATTGGTTCTAAATTAAGTTGTCTTTATGGCACATAATAATGAATTTAATACGAACCATAATTTTAAAGAAACCCGTTACCACGACATTTTAAATTAAAATAAATGCATAAACTTTACCTCATCTGCATCTCATTTTGAGGAATAAACATTACTTTTTCAAGCCTTAAGATACGTTTGCCATCTTAAAACTAAGGCAGACTTCGAAATAACTCTTTGATTAACCTTGAACTATAATTCGGTTTGCCACAGATTATATTTCCATGGTGTACAGTCCATGTTGGCAGTAATACCCTGATTGCTATGTCCATGCAGATGATGAAAAGAAAAGATGCTGACTTTCATCGACTTAAAATCACGACTTAAGTTCATATTTGTTCAGCCCACGAGGCTTTGATAACGTTAGATGAGGGTTAAACAAAAGGGTGTCGCTACTTCCCTTTGAATTTATGTCGGAGCTTAAAGAGTAAAATTGTTTATTCGCTACGACTAGTAATAAGAAATCCTCAAAATAAAACTTGTTAATAAAAGTAAAAACTTGGCAATTAGTTAGTGTCTTTTTCCAAATTGTTTACCTTATCTACCTTAGTCTTTGATGTACTTATTTACGTATGTATTTTAGGAAAATTAATCACCACCACTAAATCCATAACCAACCCGTAGTAGAGCATCATAGTGGAATACTTATGCATTACAGTTTCATAAATACTTTGCTAACCACGACTTAATAATATTGCTGATCTGACAGAAACGAGACAAGACTATCAGAGCCCCTAGACAAAAATCTTAGCGGTAATGGTTCACGCTCACGCTATTTTAAAAATGTATGGTGATGTCAGTTCCTGCGGAAAGATTATGCGCTGTCACGCCAAAAACCTTCCCGCAGGGACTGTCATTTCCATACATTTTTAAAATAGCGTGAGCATGAACGGTTACCGCTAAGATTTTTGTCTGGGGCTCTGGCCAACTACGTCAACCCCGACGACTTATCGTAGCCGTGCGTTGTAAACTTTACCATGAAACACAATAGAATGCTCTTTAGGGGAGGAACGATGCAAGGTCACCGTTACCGAGGGCTCTCGTCTCCCCGCGCGAGCTAGTTACATCACGGAATCTACGTGATTATGACAATCGCTCGCGGCGCCACTCCAAACTTCGTGTTTTTATCTCGACTTCTCTGAGCACGCGACGGTGCTCGAGCACAACGTATAAAAGATTCTATACACACTATACGGCATCGCATAATCGCAATGACTCGGGGCTACAGGAGGGGTTATCGTACCACACGAAACTGAAGCACAACAGAAGCAAATAAAGGAATATAATTTTAAACGGGATAAATATTTTTCGAAGAAAGTCATTAATCTTTACGTCGGTTCAAATATTGAGGATTAAAAAAATAACGGTCTTTGTTAAGATTTATGAGGTACTCATAACTAACGTTACATGAGAAAATTACGATTTGACAGTTGATCATTAACTGTTATTATTATTATATTGTTTGCAAACCTATTAAAATTTCAGTTTAAGAAAAATATATTGCGTATCTTAATACGAAATAAATCTTGCGCCTCTACTAAACATACTACACATATTTTTAATTTGAAAAACGTCTACACTAGCTGATTATATTCGTCGGATTCTGACTTGCTACAGACAAAATAGTTAGGTTCTATGATAATTTCAAATAGTGCTCTAAGGGGCACAATACCTAGAAGCTGAGAGCTAAATCACGTTTCAGCTAAACTACGCAACTTTACTTCTGAACTGAACACCGTGATACCGATCACAACAATGTAAACCTAACACGTACTAACAGTTAGATACAATAACACATGTATTTGTATCCATAAAACGGCTACTACTTTCAAAAATATTAGATGTATTCGATAGACACTGCAACAATATAGACGTCTGAGGTTTAAATTGACTGCCCCTGAAGTGCAATTAACATTTTTAATTGTTGATTTATGTTCAATTAACCCTGTCACATCTTATTGCTATGAGTAGGACTTTAAGCTTCAAAAGTAATTGCTTTCAAAGAATCCAATAACGTGCGGAATTCAACCGTAATTTCGGGTTATATGATAATAAAACGAAATGTTGATTCGATTAAATTTTCAATCAGGTAACCGAACGAAGCTTAAAGTTATTTAAAAAAATATATAACATTAGTTCCCTACCGACTCCAAAGACACAATTGTCAGAATGAACAAATTGTGGAGATTTGAAAATCCTTTTTTCTGGTATCTAATCGGAACCCAAAACTCTCACACTGCTGGTTTATGGTACCTTCTCATAATATGAGAGCTAAAGGTCAAAGTCCATCACGGTGACAACATTCATTCATTCAATATTATGGAAAACTCTCCGGTATTCAGTCAGGTTCCCTCACGATATTTTCCTTCCCAGAAGTCATAATTAATTTTAAAACGCGCATAACTTAAAAAAAAAATTGTTCTCGCAAGATTTGAACTAAGGCTCGGGGTATGGAAGACTGAGATTGCACTGCCTTTTATATTCACTATAAGATATTCACAAAAATTGTTACTAACATTGATTCTGTTCTTTGCCCTCTCGATGGCCTTCGAGTCCTCTTTCTCGGGACTCAAACGGCACACCCTGGCACGCCAGTCGTTCGCGCCGGCCGCCTGGAGAGCCGCCAGCCTGGAAAGACGAAAAATATTCATCATGTAGCAAAATAACAAACAAAGGAAACATATCTTAAAACAACCTTCCCTATTACATATATAAGTAGTAGTAGTACTAAGTAGTGCTACTTCAATTATAAATGCGAGTGTAACTGTGTCTGTCTGTGACGCGAACACGGCCAAACGGCTGAACTGATTGCGATTAATTTTCATACTACATTACATAGAAGTACTTGAAAGTCTTGGGATGAAAACAGGCTACTTTTTGCATATTTTATAGATTTAAAAAAATATATATTGTTTTTTAGAAAAGATCGCCGAGTCAGGACTTCCTGAACGCTTATTGTCGTCCTCTGCTTAAACCTTGAGATACATAAAAATTATGTTCTACAAAATCATTTTCCGGGCCCAGTCGCTTTTCCCTGCAAGACAAAGGCTGCCAGGCCCACTAGTCCTATTATATTATAATCACAACCCGTAACTATCTCCCAGATGTGCTTGAATCTCTGACAATATAAACTGACCATCAAAATGACCATGTGCGGTTGAGCAGGTTTTAAATACCTCTGAGGACATTATAGAGAATCGCTTTCCTACAATGTTTTTCGAATACAAATTCCATAAAATTAAATTAACGAGTTATAAATGTTAATCCTAACATTAACCCGAATCCCTGAACTGGAATTTCACGTGTCACGTGTTAATATCTAACACGATGACATCTAAAAACAAGAACAACCACGTCACATGAACGATAGTCGATGCATACACTTGGAACCAAAAGGCAAACAGAGCACAACTAGTATCTTCTCAACAGGATATACAAATACACCAGTTTATTAAGTTTAATGCTATTGATATTTCGAAACAAACCTCCTGTCAACATCTGAATCAGCCTAGTAAATTCTTCAACATTTTCCGCTTCCCGTGTAGATTTAATTGTCTTTGTATTGTATGTTGGGCTTTATGTTAACAATTTATATCATTACTAGCTGACCCCGCCAACGTTGTTTCTCCATAGAAAAGTTGGCGTAAAAAAATAGGGGTTTGTGATAGAAAGGTAAATTTTTTGATTTGTATGAATTTTTTGGTGTCACGTAAAATAAAATATAATATGTTGGGCGTGGGCCACCCTTATCACTTAGGGGTATGAAAAATAGATTACAACCTATTCTCAGACCTACTAAATATACTTGAGTTTGGCAACTAACACTGTGACACGAGAATTTTATATATATAGATTTAAGCCTTGTTAACTACAATACAATTTTACGGTACAAATGGAGAGAGCTTGATGTTTAAGGCATTTTCGCCAGCTAGCATTTGGGCTAGACAGACAATCACGATAATCGGTATTCGATAAATTATAATATAACATCAATCACAGATGTAAATATTATTGAGCACAGATAGCGGTCCAGTAAATCAGCACGCTTTTTTTAAAGGCTAATTTATTTTATCCACTTTGAGTATGTCCTACATTTTGAACATAAGAATAAATAGTTCCGACCCGGTCAGACAACTGATCTTCTTTAAATATAATATTCTCGTGTCACAGTGTTAGTTGCCAAACTCCTCCGAAACGGCTAGACCGATTTTCATGAAACGTATATTTGGTAGTTATGAGAATAGGTTGTAAACTATTTTTTATGCCTCTGGGTTATAATGGGGGCCTATGCGCAACATATTTTTTTTTAATTTCATGGACAATTTTTTTTTAATATTTTTTTTATTATGCGGCACCAAAAAATAGATACAAATCCCAATTTTCACCTTTCTATCACCCACCCCTATTTTGATACACCAACTTTTATATGGCGAAACAACGTTGGCGGGGTAAGCTAGTATACATATATAATCGAGTGAGCCAATCAATGATCCATTTCATATACAGTGAGGCAAACGCTCCCGAAAACGAAACCAGGAGATGGTACTGACGATACCATTGATGATTAATGAGAAAAATAATCAATTTGGATTAATGATACAGCCTATTGAGCCAAAAAAGTTGTCAACAAAGTATCTTGACATCTAGACACTGACAGACGCCTATTATTAGTTAACGGAGTTAACTAAATATATACTTTAGCAAATTCCATAATTGGAATAAAAACGTAATGCGATCACTTTACTTTAAAGGTACATAATATTAAGGTATTTAAAATACGTGCGTAAAAGTAAGAAAGTAATCGCGGATTAAATATTTAATCCCTGACCAATTGTCTAGAGCAGCTACCTTTTTTGGGAAATAATAGATCTGTACAAACTAATTATAAGCAGAAATAAGTAGCTTAGTAATCCTCACACGATAAATACATGAATCTGTTAAAGGATCGAATACTACGATAGGTACATGTTAAAGATTTAAGTTATTGACTGACATTATTTTGTTTACATTACAAAAGATAAATAAAAAAAAAATTATGTTAAACGGTTTTATTGAAAAAAAAAAAAGATAATACAGATATTCGGAAGAAAGAAAAAAACGTTGAGCGTAGTATTTACATATTTACTCAGTTTACGCTACGCCCAAAATCCAAAGCTGCGTACAAAATTTCAGATCAATTGGACTACAGGAAGAGGGTTAAATTTCAATCACTAGATTTGAGCCAAAAATAAAAAAAACAGGGCAAGCTAAATAAAACCGTTTAAAAAGATGCTGTCGGTAAATAAAATTAAAAAGCAAAAAAATAACTAGATGTTTGCCGATTCAAAATTCAACTATAGTTATAATATAACGTGATAAGTACTAAGTATAATATAACGTGATAAGTACTAAGTATAATATAACGTGATATGAACGTGTCGTTTATGAGGTTCCTCGAGTATTGTATTTCGAACTTGTAGAATGACTGCCACAAAAATCCTTATCACGTTAATAATAATCTGTTCGATCGCTACTTAAAAAGACCAACAACGCATTTTAATTTAGAAAAACTTATCGCACGAATCGAGACGGCAAAAACTATTAATCAACGCATTGGGAGTGATCGAATTAAACACAACGAGGAAAGAATGGTTGCAAAACGAAACAAAAACAGAATGATCGTTCCTTGCAACTTGGAATTCGTGCAATCGAGACTCCATTATTCTTGAGCGATGTATACAAATCAAAATTCAAAATAGAATTCGATTAATCGAATGTACAAATGTCAATGACCTCCTGCATTATGTTATCTTTTCGCTCATGTGGAGTGTATGGCGCGAGTGGAAGCTTAGATTAGAATATATTATCCTGCCTGTCTGGAAATAAACTGTGCGGTTATGAATTTTCCTACTATATTATAATTGTTATAAGCGTAATATTCTGCATGTAATCATTTCTATCTTCGGACACAGGTCAAACAATTATCCCGTTTCGGTAGGTTGGAGATTATTAGATTTTTAATGACGGGTTAAACAGACATATTTTGTTATACCTGGTAGTTCGATTAATCGGATGTGCTTTTTATGTGGTTATTTGACGGACTTACTTTTTATATTAATAACTAGCTGTGCACGCGGCGTTGCCCGCGTGGAACCCAGTGTGTCACAAAGTTTTACCCGTGTGAATCCCGAACCCGCGAAAATTCTAAGATAAAATTAGCCTATTTTATGGTCCACAAGGTCTTCTATTTTCCAGTGAAAGTCTCGTCAAAATAGGTCCAGCCGTTCCAGAGATTAGTCGGAACAGAACAAACACACATACCGACCGATAAAAAAAAATTGTATATGTACCATGTACACATATACATTTAGTAAAAAGCGGTTATTTGAATATTACAAACAGACACTCCAATTATTTATTTGTATAGATGTCAACTGTAATCACTAGATAGCTTATTCTAAATTCGATTACGTATTAGGAATACTTCCTATATTCGCGTGTGTCGCTGTGTGTGTGTGAGAGAGAGAGAGAGTGTGTGTGTGTGTGTGTATGAGAGAGAGAGAGTGTGTGTGTGTGTGTATGTGTAAGGGTGCGCTCGCGTGTTTGAGTGTGTATAACCATCAAACCAAAAAATGGTGTTGCTACAAAATCTAGTCCCATAACCATAAATGAG
>DWPQ01002056.1:0-11153 GCA_018251795.1 Perichares adela | reverse complement strand
TTCATCCCCTCTTCGCTAGTTTAAGTTCTTCTCTGGCTGAGCATTCCAAGCTCGCCTCTCTGTCCGCGTGAAGCTGTGTAGGCCGTTAGGGCCAACAGCGGAATGTCCATCAGAAACAAAAACGTAACGTTCGTTCAAACATGCAAGAAAGATATCGATAGGAATCTTCTTAGACATGCTACGAACTCCAATATGTCTTAAATATCTGTAAACGAGATTTATATGAACGATTCCAAACAATAAATTTATTTCTGAATACGAATAATAGCAATAGTATATATATTTTACACTTGGCAACTAAGAAGTTAGTTGATGAAACTGAAAACCAGAATAAACTGTACAGTATTCATATAATTCATGTAGAATAGATGTAGTTTAAGTCAAAGCTACATTATATACTTATTAACATAAATAATTCATATTTACGTAACAGTCAACAAGATGTACTCAACGTGTGTGTGAAATTTTAGTATTTTATGACTTATTGCTTACTAATCATCAGTACAACAACAGAAATAAGAATTTCGTTTAACAATCGATCCCCGTTATCGTTTAAGAAGTAAGTAACAAAACACAGTCGCACGTTACTTCTCCAACAAACATTGCAATTAGAAACTGTACCAGTAACTCAGGAAAAACATCGCACACACGTGTCTCGCGTTCCTAGGGAAACGCTCACATCGTTTCTTCATAGTTTTCAAATGAAAAATGTATGTGCTTAGGAATTTTATAGTCATGGTCTACCCTAATTTGCCGAGTTATTTTAAAAGCTCGTTTGGGCATTCCCGTATTTCAAATATAAAATCATTTATTCAATTTATGAACGTTGGTTTTTACTTTTTTTGAAACCGTTTTTGAAACCTTTATCATGGAAGATAAGACGACGAAAGAATCTATTTACCTCTATACTTCGGTTAGAAGGACACGACTAGCTTAAAGATGAAGTTCCATCTTAGTCTTCGTGAGATTTATATATAGTAGAATTGTTTGAGTTGTGCCAGATGTATTATTACCAGGAGTACCCGAGTCTTCGAGTAGGCTCCTAATAGATTGGATCCAATCAACAATGTGACTATGTTATGATAACTTCATATATCAGCTATGGCTCAAGAGTAACAAAACATCTGCTACGTCAAGTGTAATGTAAGAACTGAAATGGAACTTCTCATATGTTTAAACCCTTCACTTACTATATGTGTTAATTGTATAGATAAATCTAAGACTAGTTGATGCATTCGTAACTAAAGCTCCGTATGTCACACACTTGGTGAAACTCAACATTTACCGTACCTATATTGTAAGGTTTTTGCGCATTTTACACCATTGAAGCGCAGACGGTAGCGACAACAAAACCTGCATGCATTTAGCGCATAATGCTCCTTCCCAAGAATCTCCGTGAATGGGGTTTAAATCATTTTTATGGTGGAACTTAAGTATGGAATTGTTCGCGAGCGAAACGAAATATGGAAAAAACTTTGTACTCGACACATACTTTTTGGTTATGGGAGGGCTCTCACCAGGTAGTAGTAGGTTGTATATAAAAGCAACGTAAAAAAAAACGATGAAACGCCGTCTATCTTGTAGTGGAAAATCACACTTATTTCATTGAGACTAGCAAGGTCGTGAAACCTCTTCATATTAGGCAGACAGCAAGGGAATTACAGTGGATAAAAAGAAAACATAATCTTCTCGTATTGAACCCCTCGTAGAAGCTTGGTGTGTTAAACAGATTTTCCCTCCGATACCAAATAGGGCCTCAAGAAGGCTGCGCGCTGGTCTCCGCCCTGCCCTTTGCGTTGACACAACTTTCTCCACATCTGTATTCAACTATCATCTGATACATTCGTATTCGTATTGTAGTCGTAGCTGACTTTAGAATGTCGCGTCTATAAGCAATGTAATTTGATACGATTGAAGAAAGTTGATTTAAAACCAATTGTTTATTTTGTTGAAATATGATGTAGTGCCTGTCTTCTTCGGCGATATCGTTGTCATTTATAGGTCAAGCTTAGGAAGACATGATGAAATTTAAATTATTGTATATAAAACCGTTGCATGCGGAAGCATGTGGAAATACATAAACAATTTATGTATATTTAACTTCTATGCAATTTCATCTGTATTATGTATATGTGACTAATAATAGCGCTATCAAACTTGTAGCAATCTACAGTAGCATCTGAGAGTTGCCATTTTATTATCGAAGACGTATTGAAAAATAATTGGAAGTTGACTCACCTGAACGCGGAACCTCACAACGGACGAGGTTGTGGTGCCAGGTCTCTTTCGTACAAGGTCGCTCAGCTCTCTACCCAATTTAACCCTTATGGTACTCATTCATGGTAGTAGAGTATTTTCATCTGACTGGCTTGGTTTATCACCCTCTAGAATCAATCGTGAAATTTTTCGACGTGTTTCGGTCGTAGTATCGGAGAGCCAGTAACAAGCAGATCTTCCGCTTCCTTCTCGGCCGGCAACACATCGTTGATACCTTTAGTGTTACCGTCGTCCATGGGCGATGGTAACCGCTTACCATCAGATGGCCCGTCTGCTCGTTTCTCGGCCAATGATATAAGTTATTCTATACTAATGTAATTTTTGTTTTGTCAACAGGTCTACGTAACAGAAATAGCAGTTCCTGAAATACGAGGATGTCTGAGCTCAGTCTTGAAGATACTGAGCCAGATCGGCATCCTGATAGCGTTCTCTCTGGGGGCTTACCTCAAGTGGCATGAGCTGGCCTTGGTGGTAGCCTCAGCTCCAGTATTACTGTTTCTGGCGCTCTTGTTTATTCCGGAAACTCCATCATCTCTTCTTCTAAGAGGAAGAGAAGAAGATGCTGCTGACTCCCTCCAATGGCTTCGAGGACCCGATGCGGATATTCGACAGGAACTAGCCACTATCCGCACGAATATTCTAGCCAGCAAGCAATACAATGACGGCAGAGCTGGAAGACTAAAGGTTTTGTTGTCCAAGAGACTTACAAGACCTGTCCTGATTACTTGTGGCCTTATGTTCTTCCAAAAATTCACAGGTGCACATGTATTCAATTTCTATGCTGTGTCAATGTTCAAGAAGACGTTTCGGATGATGAATCCTCATGGTGGAGCTATTGCAACAAGTGTAGTTCAGCTCTTGGCGTCCTGCTTGTCAGGAATGCTTATCGATAATGTCGGACGACTTCCTCTGCTTATGGTCAGTGGTGTGATGATGTCCATCGCGTTGGCTGGTTTCGGATCGTACGCTTATTACGAGGATGTGATCAGGAATTCCACTGATCTAGCCCATCCCGAACCTGGCTCCTATGATTGGATACCATTAGTGTGTGTTCTAACTTTCACGATTGCGTTTTCGTTAGGCATTAGCCCTATATCGTCGTTACTAGTTGGAGAGCTGTTTCCGTTAGAGTACAGGAGTACGGGCAGCGCCTTAGCTACCAGTTTCAGCCATCTATGCGGCTTCGTAAATGTGAAAACTGCTGCAGATTTCCAGTATTACATAGGACTGTATGGATTGTTCTGGCTCTACGCTGGAATATCAGTATTATGCCTCCTTTTCGTGGTACTCTGCGTCCCGGAGACGAAGGGCCGAGAAATTGATGAAATGGACCCGAAATACGTAGAGTCCTTGTGTATAAACCGATAGTATTATGTGCAAACGAATATAGACTGAAATACCTTGTAGATTAGAACTGTTTTCGACTGAGGCCTGTGCTGCATACAGCCAGGTGACGGCTATCCAGTATTATTGTTAGTTTGTATCATGAGTTTTCTTTGTATCTTTTGTAAAGTTCCTTTTCGCACAATATTTGTTATGTATTGTAGTTGTTTTCCTTTTTTATTTATACGGGAGTAGTAAATAGCCCAGCGTGGTCATACGTGGTCACGGCAACCGCATCATTGACCAGTCTGAAAAATATTTGTATTCCTACTTGGGGTCGGACAAATATTTTATTACTCTTGAAAACTTAGATGGAATGCCTCATATTTATTTATAAGATATTCCAACTAAACGGCGAAGTCTTATCACGACCTACAAAGAGCTTGAAGCAAGTCGCTTCACGACACAACGATATGTTGGTGTATCAGTTATTAGCTATTAATTTGTATTGTAAGTGATGTCGATGTTTTAATGGAACTTACAGTGAATTAAGTTAAACTAGAGATATATGTAAATAGTATCATAAAAATCTTAACTATACCTACTTATGTCACACGTCGATTCCTTGTTAGATCTGAAAATCCATCGTCGACAAATATAAGATATTTTATATGTATATAAATAATTAATTTATTAAAATATAATAGATACCAATGACACAATTAGAATGAATTTTGAATTAAACACCGTACTGTGCCTTCTTTAGATATTTATTGATATATTTTGGCTAATAAAAAGTAATACATGTATTATATAAAAAAGCAATTGTTATTTTCTAATACTTAAATTGTTATATTAAAATATTTATTTATATAACTACAAATTAAATTACATGTTCGACTATATAATATTTTAGTGTACAAATTATTTCGAAAGTTTATTTGTGAATATTTTAAAATTGTCACAGAGGTGTATTTAAAAATGTTACATATTTCTAGACTTTTGTGATACCCGTTTTTTTAAATAATAGTGTGAGATGTGCAGAAATTACTTTATTCGGTCAATAAACAAATATACCCAATACAAATCTTATGTTTGTTAATAATAACGAATACAAAAAAACTGTAGTACAATTGTTAAATTTTGGAAATGTTTAAAACGTTTACACACTTTGGTGCTAAAAGGTGTCTTGCATTTTGTAAAGTTTTTCTTGTAAATAGAATAAGAGTGTATATATACATGTATGTATTAGATATTATGTAAGCGTTACAAACTTGTTGCCATAATTGCGTTTTCGGAAAAAGAATACATCACTGTATTATTAAATGTATTCTAACTTGTACTTAAATTGGTGAATTTAGGTGTTTTAATAAAAATATACAAGACTATATCAGCGTTTTTATTTTAGATGCCAAATTAAGTTATTTACGAGTATCGTAGTATGATATGTTTAAATTCTATGAAATGTCGAAGACTTACGAAATCTAGAAGTCAAACTTAGATCTACGGAATTACTGGCTGATTTTCAAACTACTGGACATTCACTATAACTTACCTGTAGTCAAACTGTAGTTATTAACGTCATTGTAATCGAAACCGGAAGCTAAACAAACTCATTGTTGTGTGCCATTGTACTTAATATAATTCATTTCAGTCATGCACTTGTGAACATGACTGGACATGATCACATCGATGGTTGTACATCCTTTTCAAGATCGTATAGTGTTAACAGAAACGGAATCATTTACCGCTCGTGTAATTTTTTGGGTATGGCAATACTATACTACGGCGGAGTATTTTCATAAACAAAATATACTAGAGTGGGCAAGCCAGAAATGAATGCATAAAATGGGACAAAACCGGGGCGCACCGTCTGTCTCCCTTTCTTCACCCGTATTACATCTTCCCTCTCCTTCTGTTAAAGTTTAAACGGACATTCGCACTTACAGTCAGGCCTATGGCTCGCCTACTCTAGTATATTTTCTCTACGAGTATTATAAACATACATTAAACACGATGTACCTACTCATGTATCTCGCATAGAACAACAATCTTTCTGGCAACGCTGTAACGCCTGTACACTATCACACAGCAATAAAATCTTCCATACACTATGTTACTTAGAGCAGGCGCTTATCCAGTAGTTTTCTAGTGTGATTATATATTTTACTTATTATAATAGGTCCTGGTTAGTGTTTGATTACCATCTCAACCAACATATATCTCATTCATCTTATAATTTTCTTTGAAGTATTTTTATTCTATACAACTTTTTAGTATTCTCTAAAAGTAATACAGTGTAGCCTATTGGAGCCTGACTCGAATTTAGTTTCCCCGGCTACACAATATGATCTTCGCTGTCATGGAAGTCAGTGGGCGTCGGGGACCACTTATTAATATCAAACATTGACCGTCTACTAGTTGGTTGAGTATGGACATAAAATAGCGTGTTAATAAGCACTCTCTGACATTTTGACAGTGGGTAACGAAGGATTTTGATGACAGTAAGAAGGTAATTAAATATCATAACAACATACAATTGTCCCACTGATGGGCTTGGGTCTCCTCCCACACTGAGAGGGTTTAAGATCTTAGTTCACTACTCTGGCAAAGCACAGGTTGACAGACTTCACACACGCACAAACTTTATGGAGAACTCTCAGGTACGCACCTTCATCGAGGCAAATGATAATGAATTTCTAATACCTACACACAATTTAGAAAATCATCAGTACGCCCTGGATTGAACGCAAGACCTTCCTTTAGGGAGAACAGCATTCCAACAAAGATTCCAACCAATAGGCTATCACTGCTCAAATGTTAAATAATTGTTTATTTTTTTATGAAATCAATATTATCAAAATATTTATGAATCCAGCCAGGAGCGAAAACCTGCAATTACTTTATAATAGAGTAACTACTATTGTGTCTTGAGCCTTTCAAGACAAATAATATACCATATTTTTTTATTAACACTTAAATACTTCTAAAAGATTATCATTATTTTACAATTGCCTGAGAGAACAGAGCTCAAAACTAAAAACTGTCCGCCATAGTTTTTTTCCCACAGACTAATCTAGTCATGAATAGAACACACCTACGATGTAGCTGCATTCGAAAATTGTATAGAGTAGATGGTGTATACAATATTGTCAATGTCCACAGCACACACACAGATGCTGCACGGTGGACATTTAAAAGGCCGTATCAGTTTTTTCCAACTAACGAGTAGAAAACGACCATTGGCTTGGGGCTAGACCCGCTCAACGTCACACCTGGAATAAGATTCGGACAATTTGACTGAAGATATGTTTTATGCTGTCAACGAACACACACACGGATAATGGGATAGTAGCGAAGTTGGTAGTCACCGTGTATGGACGGCTACAATACCGACTGAATGGGTGTATGAATATAACTCGTCACATTAGATTCACGTTCATCTAATTCAGTCACAAATTACGGAACTGCCATATTTCAAATTCAAAATCATTTAGTCATATTGGTATCACTGATACACATATACACGTTTTTGCTTCTACTACAAACTTCTAGCTTCTATTGCAATCTAAAGGGTCGTATTAAAAGCATTCTTATGTCTAAAGATTATTATTTAACCTTGATGAATACTATGCACACAAGGATGCGTGGACCTGAGGAACGAAAGGGTAATGTAGTGTTATCTGTAACTATCAGTAGGAAAATATACTCTCTGGAAATTTCTTGCCACTTCTTCTTTTAGGGCGTATTCGTGGTCGGGATTTGCAGCACCGATGGCGTACAATGACTTTCGAAATGTGTTTGTAATATCCAATTTCGAATAAAACTTCATTCTATTTCATTTTAATTTGTTATTAGATTGGAAACAGTAAGGATGTGCAAGTGTTATGGCAAGATTAGACTGGGTGGTATACAGTTAACTGTTGCTTCGTTCGTTAGGGCGCACGAGGGGCCGATGGTTGGCTTGGACCTTGGACTCGACAAAGAAAGCCCTCAACGTTGAAAGGATAAAACTGAGAGCTTAAAGAGCCACCGCAAAGAATAATTCGCTGCTTTAATTTAATAAATCCCATATTCCTATGAATTAATTTACTACGTAACATGACTGAATGGCATTATCTAACTGATTGAAATTGACTTCATTTGGTCGAATTTATAATGCTCTCCTGAAAAAAGTACATTTTTGAGATGTATTGTGTCGTTATCAAACGCAGCGAATTGTTAAGTTACTTTACTTATATATTACTATTACTTATTACTATTACTTTACTTTACTTATTGGTAGACTGCGTAGACCGCTCGTCTAAACCACTCACAGCTAATTTTGACATTACTATTTGATTAAAGTTATACAATAATAGAATAACTATGACGTTACAAACATCTGTGACTCTTACTGTTAGGTGGTTAGTATTCACATAAACAATATTATTATAGGCATTATAAATAAAATTACGTAAGATCCAGGTTGAAATTGTTGTTCCTAAGATAAGCTTCCATAATTCATATTTTCATTATTCCAATACATACGTGAAAAAACCGTTATCCTCAGATATATCATCAAATACTAGAACATCAACACCGTCCAATCAATCGATTGGGCTCAACTGCCTATGAGGAAGCGAGAGCGAACATTCTAAGCCCTGTAAATCAGAAAGAGACGGAGAGTAGGCTCGTTACAGTCACTTTCAACGGGCTATGCAAGTATGCGTTGCGTTTTCATGTGACTGCTCGCATTTTCCTGATGAATTTCGAGCGTCACTGCCTCATTGCCCGTCAAAGCCGTTTCGGGAGGGTTTGTTTATATTTCGCTTGAATTAGAATTGTTTGTGGCAGTAGCCTGTAGGTAATTGTTTTATTTAACAAACAGACGAGCTCTCTGTAGGTAGGCCGTCACTACAGCCTGTGAATATCGATGATGCAACCGAAAGACGTGAAATATTTTATGGTTGTGGTGGTACAAAAGTTTGGGTTTGAAATAACATGTCTGAAAAATATGATTGACTATTATTATAATACATGTATCATTTATTATTATCGATATTTGATAAATATTTTACATAAAAACAAACGTTTAAGATGGCTCCTTTAAAAAAAGTGTGCGTCGGCCGGGAATCGAACCCGGATCAACTGCTTGGAAGGCAACTATGCTGACCATTACACCACCGACGCCATACATGGTACAGGGAAACTGCAGACCGCTTGAAGTCACGTAGTACCTATGTCACGAACTATCACAAAGTCACGAAGTCGTGAATGATGCGTTGTTATAAGTAATTGTTCAGCACCACGGTTGTAAGCATCTCATTATTACACACAGGTCTCTCATATTCTGGAAGCCTGGAGCAATATGCTGCAAACTGTTCAGCCATCAAGGATTTTTGTAACGATTTAAATTAAAAAATTCTAACATAGGATAAAATGTCATGGTCAATAACCGGTATTTAATTACAATAACTTATCGCTTGATGGTTTTCCAGATATCACTTGACCGGGGCATTACTGGCCTTGCGATACTAATCAGAATCCCGTTAAGAATTTTCAGACGGCTAAATTTTACATCATCGTCATCATTCAGCAATAATTGGTCCTTCTGGGACGAATTATTGTCTCCGAAGAGAAGATAGGTTAAGGCTTGTTGACATAACCTTTGAGAATATTATGGAGACATCTAGGATACGCAGGTCTTTTCATGCCGTTTTTATTAACTGAAGCAGTCAAAAGACTATCTGTCAAAAGACTTCTGTTCAAAACTTTAAAAAAATTACAAGTACGCTGCTTGACCGTTTTAAATTGTCGATAAAATGGATTGTTCAAATTGAAGAGGTTCTCAGAATTTGGCCAAATTAGACCAAAACTTTGTTCAAGTGTGCTCTAGCAAATTCGTATTAGACGAAACTGTTCAAACAAGGAGTTGGTTCTTCACCTCGTCCGAGAGTTGAGTCTCGAGTCTAGCAGTTCATTAAGTAACAAACAACATTGGATGGATCTAGGGCAAGTAGACCAATGGGAGTTTTTTAATTTGAACATATGTTAGATGACCTGGGAGACAATCTGGATACAATTTCAGTGAATTTACGACATTTATCCCCTAAAATAATATGCTCGGGAATGTCGGTTGAAACATTCCATAGGAGGCTTTCCTTAGTGAATCAGTGACAGAGCATAGTTAATGTATAAATCAATAAAGAGAAAACTAAATGATCATCCACTTTCAGATGACCAAATTATTTTAAAAGTTTTGTTCGTGTGTATCTGATGACACAATATTTACTAACTACTATGGTACTTATTACTTGTTAATAATAAATAGAATCACACGTGGTTCCTCCCTGAAGTCCCAGATGTCGCTACAGTATATCTACTCAACTTTCGCGATAAAGGGGTGTTGTTTAGTTCATCATCAACCCATAATTTTTCCATTACTGGGCTCGGATCTCATATCATACTGAGAGGGTTTAAGGCCATAGTCGATCACGCTGGCCAAGTGCGGGTTGGCAAGCTTCACATACCTTCGAGAAATATTATGGAGAACTCGCAGGTGTGCAGGTTTCCTCAAGATGTTTTCCTTCACCGAAGCAAGTGATAATTAATTTCTTGTGATAATTAATTTCTTGTGATAATTAATTTCTTGTGATAATTAATTTCTTGTTGTTGTTTGTTTTTGTTACTATAACTAAAACGCTTTATTTTAGACAACGATGAATAAACATGGATGTTGTTACAGGAAAATTAAATGAGCATCGTTAATATGAGAAAGCCAGTTGAATGTTTAAACATTTTTCGGCTGTTTATCTTTCGTCGTCTCTCACGGATTTGCCCTTAATTGTTCAGTAGGATGCGAGAAGAAAGATTTGAACTCAAGAATGGACTGGGACCCCTCACATTAACGCAAAACCCTGACACAAATTTGAATTGGCTGCCGGCGTCTGAGGCTGCCAAATGAATTGTTACTCCATTGGCCAAATTAATATTGCGCCCAACCTGACATAATTTCCTATTTGGCGTGTGTCGCCAACCCTGACATCTGGAAGCAGTTGAAGAACTTCTGAACAGCTGCTTCTGTATAAAGTAAGAATTGTAAAATTCTCTTTAATAAAGCGGTACTCAGGTTCAGTAATCTGTGCCAAAACTTTGCTAAAAGTAAAATCTAAGTAAATTCTGTTTACTGTAGCTGTTTGTTACGGAAGCTACATGGCTGGATAATCTCCAGAAATGTAAGTGGCCTTGCTGGTCGCAGTATCTACGGTTCAAACCCACCACGGTACACAATTATGCGAACTAGGGAAATATGTGGACATTTTTAACAATTTTTCTGATAAAATTCACCAGCTAATTTAATTCATAAAAAAAATGCAATAATAATTCGATTTTATTAGAATTTCAATTTAACATTAGTGACGCTATTAACTTCAGAATAAATAGGGTATCTGGGGTTACACTAGGATTATGTTAAACTATTTTAATGAATCAAACCAAAAGTGTGCGTCGGCCGGGAATCGAACCCGGATCAACTGCTTGGAAGGCAACTATGCTGACCATTACACCACCAA
>DWPQ01002055.1:0-11156 GCA_018251795.1 Perichares adela | reverse complement strand
CTTCAGCAAGTCCCTACGATGAGTAGGCCCTAGAAGAAGAAGCGGCAAGAAACTGCCAGGGAGTATATTTTCCTACTTACAGTTACAGAGAACACTTAGCTATTATTCATTGTATCACCAAATCTTTGCGACAGCAAATATATTTAACAGTGGCACTGATTTTATCTTGCAGTTACTTTTATAAACTCATTTTTATAATGGACTACGCAAGCAAGTTTTATTTGGCTCCGACAACTTATTAATTCATCGAAGTGGTTACATGACAGCATACTAAAATTAAATGTTAAAATTCACAAACCGTGTAGATACAGGTGCGATTACATTGTAAATTCAACAAAAAACTTTATATATTATATTAATTGATACGTTTACACCTATAGACAACATTTATTTACTAGATAGATATCTATAGTACAAATTGACATAACTTTATAACCTTTTAAGCATACTGGGGTCATAGAGAAGTGTGAGATTTGGCGTGGTACAATAATTTAAATAGAAATAAAACATAAATTGTTTCTCGTAATATAGTCTATCTTAAAATCTATACTTAGGAGTTTAGGTAAAAAAAGGTAGCTACCTAAAGATATCTGTGTGATAGTTCAATTTATTTGTATAATATTTAGAGTTATTAGTAGGATCTTAGTTTAGTCTATGTTTCCGCATCTAATCAGGGTTGACTGATGGTCAAAGCCATTAAACACATAATAAATACACATATATGAAATAAGTCTGTCGTCGTAACACACAAAGTGTGTTACGACTTATCTCAAACTTAGGATTCAAGCTAAGACACTTTTCTTATTTAAACAAATACTTTGTCTCTGCCTAAGCTTAGCGGAGTGTATCTTGAATGCACAATGTTAACTTACGGCAATATTACGCTAATAATGCCGCATAAAGAAATTCATACTGCAAATCAAAGCAAAGTCTCAGTCTAAGCAAAGTATAAGTCTAAGCGTTGTTAATAGATTTCATCCTTAGGCCACAGTAGTTGTAGTGTAGTAGTACAGAGTAATACATGAGTACTAGTACAGAGTAATACACGAGGAATAGTACAGAGACATACACGAGGAATAGTACAGAGTAATACACGAGGACCAGTACAGTGTAATAGGTACACTCATACTAGTACAGAGTAATACACGAGTACTAGTATAGAGTACCTAATACATGAGTATCAGTACAGAGTAATACGTGAGTATTAGTACAGAGTAATACACGAGTACTAGTATAGAGTGAAAGATAAGTAGAAAAAGATCCTAGATGCAAATGTGTCGTTTAGGTACGTAAACATTGAGAGAGCGGGGGCCGTGTGTTTTCACCGTTGTCGATATAACGCGATCTAATTCGAAAGCGATACGCCTTTCACCTTCCGACCGGCGTGCGTTATGCTCACAACTACCAACGGTACTTGACGGTTTACAGAACTAGCGATGAGCGTAATTAAAATGTTATGTAGACAAATAAATAAAATTGAAGTGTCTGTATGTAATATTTAAATAAACAATTTTCACGGCCCTTTCACTGGAAGATAGAGGAGGTTGTAGAGCATCGAATAGGGTATATTTTATTTTAGAATTCCCGTGGGTTCGGGATTTAGGCGAGAAAAACCTTGTGATACTGATTTCCATACGGGCACAGCTATTATAGACTAAAAACGCAAATGGAAAACACACTTGTGCCAACTCTTAGGTGTTTGGGTTAAATTAAAATTAAAATTCAAAATAATTTATTCTTATACTTATTCTTGATACTCTTATGCACGTCATATTTTAGTTAGTTAGGTTAGGTAACATATCTTTAATATCGAGGGGAGGGGCGAGGGGCATCGTCAGATACCTATTCTTTCCGTGGAAAGGTTTTGGGTGATGTAGCATTTCTTCGTTTGTTTTGGGTGACGTTGCTTCCCCTGGGGTTAGGTAGGTACCCAGCGACATCTGTGTGATAGCTCAGATTGTATTCACCAGAATAATTCATTTGAACTATATATATATATAGTTATTAAAGTTAACTTAGTACACTAATTAGCTCATACACATACAAATTATAACAGTTATGCGTCACAGAAGACGTAGTAGATAGTTAAAAACAATATTTTACAAAAACATTGTCCTAGTCACTGCTTTTCCAGGCTGGCTGGCTGGCTTCTGCTGAGTCGACTTATTAAAAATAAAGTCATTTAATTATAAACTGTCTCCACACAGGTGTAGCTCTAATATAAATCGTGTAATTATCCGCGTTGCATCCGGGAGAATGCCAATAGAGATAAATAATTCATCTAATTATAGATTGACGCTCAGACGTAACGCAATGTTGTCGAGTTGTGACACGTTGCCCGAAATTCACGTAGGAATAGCTCACTTCGCTGATCAACGATGTAAAATTAAATATAACATGGTTTCATTTTCAAGGTCACAGTTCAAACAGCGTTCTTTATTCTCACTCTGAATTTCATGTGATGCATTCTGGTGAACAACCAATGAGCTTACAGCTTTCTCCTGGAAGTTTAGCACTTGGTTGAATCCTAAAAGTGGTAAACGAAGGTTCACTTAAAAATTTTAATTTACTGCAAAGAAATGTAAGAAAATACCATACCTGTAGTATTTTTTGCCTGGTTTCCTTACATAGGCTTATCGGTTTCTTTCTATAATCAATTGTAAAATGTTTTGACGTTTTTGCATCAATGCTAGAGAGCTAGTAAACAACAATAAATAATTTTAAATTTTAAGTTTGAACTTTATTTTCTATTGTTAAAGACTATAATTTGGCTAAGATTCTATTGAATATTTTTGACATTCAATAAGACTATGAATGAATAAATTATTATATTAAAGACTATTATTATAATATCGTCTCAGTTTGACTACACACTACAACCCTAAACAAAATAATATATACTTGTATATATGTGTGTGTGAAACGTATGCTAGTGCGTGTCATTTGTGTTCTACTAATTTTCAATACAATATTATTGTAAATGTCATTGTTAAAAATATAACTATTTTAAAAGTAAATATACTTTATTTTGTGCACTATAAATAAAATAAATAACAAAAGTTAAAAAAAAACAAAAGAAATATATTATTTTATAGCACAGTGTGAAAAAAACCCGCATTTTACGCACGGTTTTCCGTGGCATAAGTAGTCTTTTTTTACACAGTGCAAAAATGAAACTACCAACCTAACAGATGCGAAGACACAGCTTTCAATATTCAAATGTCTATTAAAAATTTGTAAAAAATGTGCATTACAAAAAAAATATATTTGGTCACTTCTATAAAAAGCTATAACTGTAACATACTAATACATCCGCATTATTTTCGTAAAAGCAGTAAAAAGCTTCTGCTTTACGTATTAATATTTACTTGTTGTAAAACATTTTTTGTAAAACGAGTAAATACAATCAATAAAGTCATTGGTCCGATAACCTGCGCACGCGCATTTTGGGATGTTTAACATTGATAACGAGGGTGTTATTATCTCGGGTAAACTGGTTACGAGTTTGAACACTTTGTAGTGTACTGAGTCACATGATGTAAACATAAACACAGCCCGTTGATAGTGAAAGCAATAACGTGAGAGATGAAGATCAATGTCTTCTTAATGATTGCTTCTTTGACGTTGCTGATTCAATGCAAACATTTTTTAAAAGGGCCGTGATTCAATGAATTTGCAATTTTTTATCGATAGAGTTGATCATGTATGTGTATGTTTCTGTCTTCATCTCTTGCCTTGTGCGTGTAAGTTTCTCTCTCTCTCTCTCTCTCTCTCGCTCTCTCTCTCTCTCTCTCTCTCTCTGCGTGTTTGTGTTATTTTACCATTTTCCTGTACATATTTAAATATTACAAAATTGTTATTAAAGCTTATCCTTCTCAATATTTTTTTTATTACCGAATAAATCTTCATACAGGATACGTATCTTAAAGAGATTCCGGGTTAAGTCAGATTCTTACCATCTAAAACCCTTCGGTATCCATCCAACTTAGGGGGGACTACGGGAAATTATGTGAACCGGTGACTCCCGTGTTATAAAGTTCTGCTTGTCATTTTTAAAAAGCTTCTTCCATGTTACACTTGCCTCGTGATAGATTTTTATACTAAAGTACTTATGATACCTATTTGCTATGATGACGCACTTTGAACTATGACTTAAATGGTGATATCGGCTAACGGGAGTTCCCAAAGTTGCTAGCCAATCTGTAGGTCCGTGTTGGCTATATCAATATTTGATGTTTCATAAATATTATTATTATATTATTGGTAGTACAATTACCAAGGGAGGTTCCAGCTTTAGTGCCAGGGGGGAAGTCACGTAATCAAGTCATAAGAAATTATATTTTAATTTGATAATAGTAGGTTTTTTCTTAAATGTAAGTAGGGACTGTGCTTTAAAATATAATAAAAAAATTTAGAGTATTTCTTAATTCTTCATAAGTAAAATCTATAGCTATTGTGACAAAAAATATAAAAACATTTTGATTTTAATAAGCGGTCCAACTAAGTCCTGGACCCAGCTCAGGGGGGTCATGATCTCATGACAGGGCCAACAGTAAAATGTCCATCTTTACTAATATTATAAAGAGGAAAGATTTGATTGTTTGTTTATCTGTATTGAATAGGCTCCGAAACCAGTGGATCGATTTGAAAAAATATTTTACGATTAAAACTATAAATTATCCGTGATGAACATAGACTACTTTTTACCGCTGAAAAAAGCTTGGAAACCGGGTAATAGTCATTTATGGCAGAACAACGTTTGCGAAGTCATCTAGTCAGAAATAAAAACAACCCTGCTACCGTCAATACTATTCAAACATCACTAATACACATGATACCATCATCTTGAACTAGATATAATTGTGTGAATGATAACAGTTGTATAAGGTTGACCCATTACTAGCTCACTACATCCTTATTAATACTCCGAGACCGACATACCTAGGCTATACTTAGAAACGTTTAACTTCCTAGATGCGCTACGATCTTGGAATATTTTAACGAATAATACAAAGTGATGATTGTATTTTTATCAGTTTTATTTTTACTCTGCATATATTGCTCAGCCAGAACTGGATTTTAATGAATAGTTAACATTTTACAATCTATACTTGCTTATCTATATTACTAATTTCGTGACGGGGTACGGTAGACTCGATCGCAACCTTATCTGAATGATAAAACACAAAAAAATAAAAATTTCGAGTATACAACATATTATTATATCCGCAAAATTCGTTTAAATCGAGTATTTTGTTAAATTCTAATGGCGATGACAGAAGAATCGCAGTCGCCATTTGACCAATATAGCGAAACGTCACTGACTGGATGACATCTTAAAAAGTAACATAAGCCTGGCCATTCATTGTCTGTGTGACTGTGACTATTTACAACAAAGCGTCTTGCCGTAAACATTGAGTTGTTGTTTTAATTTTTCCAGGAACTTCATTGTTTTAAGAGATACATAAAAACCAATTTTCAAAAACATTGTTCTGGTGTAGTTCCTGCTTTTCCGGGCAGAACAGTCTTCCAGGTCTAGTAAAAAATATATTAACCAGTTAATTACAAACTGCAATACAGCTGGATCAGTTTGCTTGGTTTTGACAAAGCAAATATAGATTCCATGCGAACGAAGTCACAGACAAAGTTAGCTAATAAAAGTTCTCATAACACGTAAGAGGCCCACAAAAACTTTGAATAAAACACTCGTAGGTAAGTTCGACCGACTTTCGGAAGAGTTATCCTAAAGCTTCGTTTGTCGAGTTACAGATAACAAGTTGTTGGTTGTTTATGGCGCAATAAACTTAGCCCTTGGAATCAAATGAGGTGTGATAGAATAAGGAGTAAAGCATCAACTTACAGAGTGAAAGTCCACTTTCTTGCCGCCTTGTCTCAACTACAAACTAGAAACTATCGTATTGTACTGGAAGTGGCATTTAAATTTTAAGTACAAACTTTATTTTTATGTAATAAACGGGTAGTAGGGTAATATACTATAGAATTTGGGTATTGCTGTTTATGGACTACTCTGACAGCACACATACACTATCACATGATAGGTGGCTGGGGACCCGTTTATGACTGACAATCCGATACCCATGCACTGTTTTAAAGTCTTTAATATATACGAGTACAATATAACTAAATATAATTAACACTTATAATAAACACACAAAAAAAAATCAAAATTCTAGAACATATCTATTAAAAAACAAATTTTTAAATTGTTTTTAACATTTTAACAACTAAAGAAAAAAGGTAAAAAGTAGCCTACTTTCATCTCAAGACCTTCGAGTATCTCCATATGAAACATCACAATCGGTTCTGCGGTTCGATCCTGATCACGTAACAGACAAACAGTGACTTTCGCATTTATAATATTAGGATAGAGTCTGTAGACGTATTAGAAATTAAATTACTTGCATCGCTCAACGAAAACATGGTGAGGAAACCTGCATAGTTGAGAGTTCTCTATAATGTTTTCGAAGGTATGTGAAGTCTGCCAACCCGCTCTTGGTCAGCGTGGTAGATTATGGCCATATCAGACGTAAGATTAAGTCGTAGATTAAGACGTATGATTAGGTATTCAGTATGAGACGAGACCCGAGCCCAGCAGTGGGACAATTATGGGTTGCGATGATGGTGATGAGATCGTGTAAACAAGCCTAAAATTACTTTTTACGTAAATTGTCTCCAGAATACTACTAACTACTTAAGTAGACAGTGTAAAACTAATGCCCCTTCCAGTAGTCATAGGCTCGCTTACTCACTATAATTGAGCAAAACTCGTGTGACGGTTTTCCCTACAACAGTATAGGTTAATGTATTGTCGCTTTCTTGGCTCTCGTCCGTCGCATCACTAATTGTTCGATTGTTAACCCACTAATTTAAATCGTATATACTCTTTGGTTTTAGAAAACGTACAACGAATTGACGCACGAGAAACTGGCCTTCAATTTTCACTTCTCTGACTTGTATTTCAATCAGATTTAAATTTGGTTTAATTACTGAACTCTTTAGTGCGGCCGTGAATTCGTTATCGTGCACTAATTTAATAACAAAAAGGACGATAAGGTGAATTCATGTATATAATAAATAAGAGGAATGGAGGTCTTTCAGCCGATTGAAGTCCAACAATCATTGGCAAGTTTTCAAGTACGCGCGATGCACTAAATATTTACCTGTCTGCCACATTTTGATGTCACTCCATCAAATTGAGCGATCACGAGTCCGTTTCGAAGTTGTTGTTGGGTCGAGACATTTGTATTTGGTCGGTTAGTGATGTATTTTTTGCGATCGCTCGTTTATAATTAGAGAGGCGTTCTTTGGCAGACATTTCATTCAAAATCGTCACATTAGCGAGTGTTAATAACAGGTTGCCGGGCGATAGCTTTTCCACCTTAGAAACGTTTGGATTAAAATAAATCGTATCATAAGTGTGTCGCGTGGTGTCCATGTCCCCGCATCACTCAAGTCTCGGTTCCAGACGGACATTTGTTTTGATTTATATGATATGGTGGCGGTCAAATTGCATACGGCGCGCTTGCAAAATATGCAAGTCGGTTGTCAGTACGAATTGAATATGTTTTCATCCAATGCAAACGGTGCTATTTAATTGAGCTGGGTTTTACACTGCCTTTCATTATGTTTTTTTGTTCAAATAATAGCCAGTGTTAGCTTTTATTACATACTTATTAATTTTCTTAATTTGATTCATTGTAAGTCTAAATTATTAAATTAATTCCGCATATATGTAAAATGTCAAAATTTAATTTGATCTGTGTAGTTTTTTGGGGTCGTTCTACTATTAAGTGTAGTGGGATTAAAATTCCGAGTGGAATTACTAGTAAATATTTGCATAAAGAAATTGGTTTACGCTGTAGTAGTTTTAGTAGTAAATTTATTTGATAAGTCTATTCGGATTTGGTCAATAAATCAGGCAACTAGTATAAAATTAAGTCATATTAGTGACGTTAACGAGATAGTTAGAATCAAATAAATAAAATATGTAATCTATATATAGAATAAAATAAATAGGAAAATATAATAATAATAGAAAAACATTATTTATTAATTGATAAGCGTCTGCTTTCTTGAACTGCAAAGCATCTGTAATGCCTTTAATGTCACAGGATTCAATGGACAATGATGACTTACCATCACATGCAACGTATCTTTGGCTGTTGACATAAAAAAGAGTGTTTATCTTTCTTCTTAGCTGATAATGGATCTACAACACCTTAGTTGTTGTAGATAATAATATGCATTGTCCATAGTGACCACGAACAAGTGGGCTACGAGGGCAGTCTAATCCCGCCAGCGGTTACTATAAAAATAGTAATGTAAATAATTCTTACAATATCAGATTGTTTACGTGTATTAGAAGTTTATGTGGTTCGTTCACCTGGCCTATTTGCTAACCGTTGGAAATGGAGCAGGAGAGCTGGGCTGGATTATAGGAATCGATGGACAAGGAGGTTGCGTTGGGCGAGGAGCAAACAAGAAGCGCCGTAATAAGGTCGCGGACGCGGCCGCCTGGCGCCGGTCGACGCCCCACCTCACTCGCAGGCACAGAATACACTTACGACTTTCAACAGATAATTCGACTATATTTTTTGAAGTGGACACTTTTTTAATGGAAACTGATTTGTCACGTAACGCTGTCTGCAACAGACTATCTGGTTTCCCTTTCTCTCACGCGTACTGCAAATCCTTATTACTATTTATAGGAATCACAACGTAAAGTCGTTAGCGTGATTTAGGATTCTGTACAGCGCCATTTCTTCAGGAGTGGTGTAATCAATTTCAGTATTAAATGGTTAACCTTGGTGTGATATTACGTGTTTTCACATTTAGGACGTATTACAAATAAACGCACTGGGATTTGATACGGTGTATCAATTCAGCTATGTTGCTAACGATTCTTAGTAAAATTTAATTTATTTTTCATTTATTTTTGTAGCCGGTAGACAGACCTTCTGATGGTAATTCTACTTGTGATTTATAATTAAATCTTTAAACCGCGCTTAGACTTATCTTACACTCTGCTTTCCTTTGCGTCATGGATGACTATTTCCGTGCAGTTATTAGCCTAAGATTTTCATGTCACCTAAATTGTGCACTAAATATATATTCAGCCTAAGTATAGGCTGAGTAAAAGTAATCCTTACTAACACGAAAACTGTCACTAGTTTCAAACTTTACAATGCCATTAGTTAAAGTACGTATTATCTTATTATCTCAGCCTTAGTCTTCCGTTTACGGCGGGCCTTATTCGTCTAGCTATTGACTCGATTATACGCCGTCTCCTTTATATATTATTGCATTATTTACATTGCACACGCACAGTCATATTCGTGTTAACATTCACTTTATTTAAGCACCTAGCGACAGACATTTAATATTACATGCATGGTCACGCGAACTACACCTATACCTACCATTTAACCACAAATCTTGGCGTTTGACAAGATGTTTGGACTGCCTTCAACACTATCACTGAGCTACAATAATCTGAATAATAATTTGGGGATTTTAGGGCTCACATAATTAATGTGATACATGATACACTTGGACTTTTATAAATATTAGATAGTAGGTGACCCCGCATCGATTGTTTTACCATATAAAAGACCCTTTCAACCCCTTACAAACCTTTTTTGAATTAAAAAATAGCCTATGTTCTTTCTCATGCTCTAGACTATCTCTACACCAAATTTCATTGAAATAATTTCAGTAATTTCGGAGCCTATTATATTTAAATAAAAAAATAAACAATCAAATCTTTTCTCTTTACAATATTAGTATAAAAAAAATATTTTGCTATTGTGCCGCGCCGGTGTAATATGCAGCTCTTCAGCTTACTATTTCACTGGCAATATGCGCTCTATCGCGAGTGTGAATCAAGATTAGATGGACTTTAAACCTTTTGTAGGTACATGATACATTCTATAAGCGTTATATACAGAGGTATAAAAGTTCAGAAGTCATTGGTCGAATGTCAATTTCCAGTACATTATGACAAAATAGTGATTACCAATCTAACCCAGTACAATTTGAAATCAAAATAACAAATCCTGCCTCTTGAAAGGCAACACAGTAAAAGGCTACGTCAACCTTGGTTTCAACGCAATCGCAATGAAAAACCAATCGTGTATAATTTGTCACCGCCACTGTCGCAAATTTTGATTGAACTCATTTGATTTGCGATCGTATAAATAAATCGAGGGTATTTTGGCTATTGGTGTCAACGCCCTTTTATAGACATCTATGGAGACCAATCTAGTAACGCTTAGCATGTGTTTAGTATATTGTATTGTGAAAATAAAAGTGACATCGCAATATTATGTTTTTTGAGAAAATATTTTTACGGTTCTATCAACAAACATCATCAAAAGAAATGAATTTAGTTTTCTTTAATCAATTATTTTTTCATTTGTGTACATTTCATAATTGTGATAATTACATCAAAATCTATAATTGTTGAATTCAGGTCTTCTCTCACTAAATGAGGCGTATAGACCGTTCCAACACGCTGGCGTGGATTGACAGTCTTCATGCACATTTGAGAAAATTCCATGATTCCTTACGATGTTGATCATCCAAGCATTCTATCATTAGTTTCTATACGCAAATAACTTTGAAAAATTAGACGTGCGAGCAAGATTTGTTCCTGGGTCATCGGTGCGAGAGCAACTTTCAAAGCGTTTGCTGTCACTGAATCATTTATATCTTTATTTCTGCTAATGAATAGCATTGCATTAATGAGACATAATAAGACAGTAAGTGGAAATTAAAAGGGACAAGTAAGAATACAAAGCACTCTATTGTTCGGTTCTGCTACCGAGCTTCAAAGAGAATTCAAAATTATAATATTTAGTTATCATTATTGTCTTATCTCAATCATTATCTTGCGATTTAAAAATGTATTTAAATATTTTATAATTTACCGGATGGGTGAACCTGTTGTTACAAGGACAGTTTTTTAGATACTTGTTGTGTTTTTTTATGATTTGACGTAAAGCACACAAATCATATTTGCATATTCTGAAAGGTCAATTATTTAAGTAGTGTTATTTAGCCGTGTTGGGGCGGCTCTAGAATACTAACCCCAACCCCACGCCGGAAGACAAGGGTGTCGTAAGAGGCGACTAAAT
>DWPQ01002054.1:0-11158 GCA_018251795.1 Perichares adela | reverse complement strand
ATCCGTCCAGTGGTTTGGGCTGTGCGTTGATAGATCACTATGTCAGTCAGTCACCTTTGAGTTTTATATATTTAGATATAGATATAGATTATAAGTTAACTGTAATCATATGTTGCTTGGGTAAACAATATAGAGTATTTGTATTTGTAAACTTCACTGGTACCACCAAGACTTGGAACTAACGACCCATCATCAGTTCCAAGTCTTGATAACGAAAATCCCGTGCATATATCGGGTCGCTAATGGGTTGAAGCCGAGCGTATGTAAGTACGTTTATTAAAGGTGAGGCACTACAAGTGAACCTCACTAACAAATCTAATTTGACCGTCCATCGTCACGTGCGACTTTTGATCGAGTTTTTTGAAGCACCATTTGCAACGTCACAGTTTATCGAGAGAGTGTACGAGTGTTATCTATATTCTAAGTACGATATATTGGTCTATTGAAACTGGGCTGGATTACACTTTGTAATGCTTTTATGTTCTAAGGTTGAATGCAGCACTTTTAGTGACTTATAATAGGATATTACAAATGAGACATCACAAGATTTACAGGGTAACTATTGACTAAGCTATAGAGTCACTACAAATTAACTACAGTCCTCACTCAGGGTCCTTACCGGCTTCACCAATTATTATGAAATACATAATTATATTGGGTAGGTCTGAGAATATGTTGTAATATCAAAATCAATAATCCAAGCATTTATTTTATATTTTTCGGTACTTTTTTTTTTTTAAAAGATGTGGCATTAATAATACTTACAACTCTTCATTTACACCCTTCTACCACTGACCTTTAATTTTTAATACAATAATTAATATAGCAAAACGATATTTGAGGGCTGAGCTAGTTTATAAGGCATGTAAAATGTTACATAAATTAATACCACTGTGCAGAATGTAACGCCAAGTTAATTGAACTCAAATACGGAATAGTGCAGAAAATTAATGGATCCGCCAGTAAAGGTAATGTAACACTCGTGTTGATAAATATAGAAGAGAAGGCTGCACGAGTATTGATCCTTTCGAGCTATTTCTGTAGCTTTCACAAATACTTAGCAGTGACATCAAACTTGTGCTAGCGGTAAAATAAGGTTAAAATTCATAAGGTCTTTTGATATTTATATATAACCAAGTAAGATGAACTATAATGCTTATTGCTATATCTAGTTTTTAAACATCGGTCTTCTCCTGCACGAGGGACCCGAGTTCGACGAATACATGTAATTTCTTAAAGTTATGTGCGTATTCAACATTAATTACAACGTGGATTGGTGAAGGAAGACGTAAGAAAACCATCGACTGAGAAATAAAAATTATATGTAAAGTTTTCGAATGAGTGTGAGTGAGTTCGAAATTCCATTGTCGGTATACACGAATGTATTGAACATGTATTCAACATAATTATATGATTTTTAACATAATGTTGTGAACATATATTATGTTACGGATATATGGATGACACGACCAAGGTGTGCTACATGACGTTAAGAGATCACCAAATCCTGATAAAACCTTAGCTTGATGAATAAAACTCAGTCGAATAATGGTTCTCTTTTCTCTCAAATAAAATCGTTATTTACTAAAACCTTACCATAGTATTTATTCCTTATACATGTCGTTGATAAATCCGTTTATCATTTACCGTTTAAGCATTTCTACCGCTGTACATCTGGGGAGCAGAATTTGTACTCTCGCCACGACATTCGTCCAAATGTCAATTAGAGCGGCGCCGGCGCTATGTTAATGCACCTTTATGCAGAAGCTCTTACTGCATCGACTCACTTAGTATGTTACTAACCATTATCATAAATTGTTTTGGAGATAAGGGATTTTTCGTGAAGGGGCTGCATTCATCCACAAAAAGTCAACATCTCCAACTCAAATACAAATTTAAAAAATAAAAATAAATGAAAAACTAAAATAAAAATAAATGCTACTTGGATATATAGAAAGAAAGAAAGAAGAAAAATATATTTATTACGTAACAAAACAGATAAGGTACGAAATATAAATATAGTGGAACGATTCGACTTTACAGTTGCAGTCAGCATCATATACCCGTGACGGAAACGGTCGTACTCAGAGCATATACACAAATATTTACAAAAAAATATATGTCATTAAAACATTTGGAATTTGGCATTGTACCCAAACACTGGCAGCTTTTGTGAATGAATTCAAAATAATTAATTCATAAAGGTATCACTGATACACTTATGCATGCTTTAAGAAAAAGTCGCGTTGTTAAAACATTTACGTGTATATGAGGTTGTTCGATTGTGTGAGGGAGTGATGCTGTGTTGTATGGTAACGGAGCGAGATAGTATCGATTGTGGCTAAATAAAATAGAGCGCGTGGCCGAATGTCTGACGGTCAATTAACCAACTCGGAACTAATTCTACACTGAACTGTTTAGGAAATTCTCCATCCTATTTAATTATACACCTTACTGGAACTATGAATATACGTCGATCAAAAAACACTCACGATATTTAGTTATTTTTATTTATTTATCTTTTAATGCAACACACTTAAAATAAAGTGATACAATTGGCGGCTTTAATGTCTGGTGGGATTACACCATCCAAAACAAAAACCACCGGCAATAAGCTACTTGCTTTAAAATAAAAGTTGAAGTTTGACTGAAATCTTATACTGTGACAAAACATCACAAAATGTGTGTCATGTAAATGCAAATTGAACGTAATAATACTGAGTAAATTGATGTAGGGACATTTTAATCTGGGATTTGCGACATTTGACCAAGATTCGGCGGAGGTAGGACGAAGGGAAGGCATCAAGGTACACGGTATGCAAATGTCATGTATGGCTCAAGTATTAAGCGTACAGATAAAATCAAATTGATCTTAGAATTTGTATCACATATTTATGTAACGGGTAAAAAAAGGTCTTCGCCTAATCTGACAAGGTGTAGGTGATGCCTTTGAGACTACGGACGCCTATGCGCGATGGAAACATTTAACATCACGGCCCATCTGTTCCATTGTCGCTTATTATCTAGAATGTTTGTAATTAATAAACAAATACGACACCGTCATCATTTTAGACTTTACCAATCCGTTGCTGACGTAGTCGTCTCTAAAGCTTAATTCCATTACAATATTTATCATTTGGAGAGCAACAACAAATGAGCAGCTGTAGTCTAAACGAGGTCTAATACGCCTTGTCCATGTCTCGCTTGTGGTGCGGCATGAAAACACGTAGACTTCTCTGTCGCGCTGAGGGTGTAACTTCCATTTCACTCAATGTAGAAAAGAGATAAATATACATTACAGGCGAGCTACTGATCTGATCTGGCAGTGGCCTCGTACCCCAGTAATGGAAAGTATACCAAAAAAAGTTCCGCAGCCAACATGTTACTCCGCCTCCAGACACAAATTGCTACTCTTTGAGGGTACTTTATACATATACATCTATGATTAAGCAATAAATGCTTGCGAATTCAATACTGAAACGCTGATTCCTTTCACTTAGACCAATGACAAACCCTTAGATTCCCCTGAGCGTGGACGCTCACGCACTTTACGGCCGCAGACGGACGATACCCGTCATAAATGTAACACGATACCTGATCCTTATTATTATTACCAATTCCTTACCGCCGCGTCGGGAATTGAATAAACAGAACGGTACCAATTAAGTTCAAATAACTGGGAATATGAACACTTGGGGGTATAAGGGTTCACCTTTCGAACGGGCGAGAAAGTTATGTGGTGAGGTATACGAGGGCCTATAGAATGTCGCTAGGTTCTGTACCAGTCTTCTTCATGGTAAAAGTATTCTTGACTCATGTGGTTGACGGTAGCAGTGTCAGCATTGATCCTATTCTTCCCATAAAACTATAAACGTTCTCAAACGAGCCTGTATCGAATGATAAATACAAAAATAGCACGGCTTTTAGTGCCTTCAACTGCACGAAATACGGACTTCCACGGGTAGGATATACACCATCGCGTCAGCAAAATAATGAACATGTTTATATTCATAATTTTACCATGCATTACTCCACACCGGCTATAACATGTCCCTTTATCTACCCAGAAACTCCCGAACGTCATACATCACGCAATCATCATTTAAGAGCTGACCAGTCTAAAATATGGTTCCCCCTTAAAGGATCTCGAACAATATTGCACCTTATTTCATTCACCGTAGGACTATTATATTTCAAGAATTTACATTTCAAATCGCGGATTCAACACATTATCATGTTGTAGCGTATTTTGATGACTCGGTCCAAGTTTTAAGCGATGTCATAATCAAAATAACTACAAGTCAATTTTAATGTAAGTCAGTAACCTAGGAGGCTTACATAGCATTACTTGCATAGTTCTAACTATGCGCTATGGAAGTTGTGAATGAATAAGGGTGAAATCTGTAAACCGCACTTAGACTTATCTTAGACTGCTCTGATTTGCAGTACGGACAACCATTTTAATTAGCGTAAGTATTTCGTAAGTCAAAAAAAATGTGCAGTCAAGATACTCTAAGAAATAATGTTTCAAACTACAAAGACCCTGTTATCTTGAAATTTTAGTACGAAATAAATCAAAGTACGCTTTATAAATCTTAGCCTTAAATTCCAGAAAAAACAGTATATTATCTCATAAACGATACAACGCTTGCAAACTCACGGGACGTAGCAACACTAAGTAGGTTACGAGGATGTAAAGAATCATAATTATGTTTTACGACTGAATGTAGATGTCGTCGACAAAGTTCCCTGTAACTTACCCCAAACCGTCACCAAGCCGTACACGTCATTAACTCGGTGACCCGAGTCGGCAGCGACATAAACGCAGTATCAAACTGTTTTATTGCGGTGACGCATGATTTAATGAAATCTTTAATATTGTAGATAAGGCGGGTGCTCGTAAATTGCCCGGGCAATATTCCCGGCTCTAATGCTCTCCTTGAAATAATACTCGACTTCTTCATTTCTGGTGGTTCCAGTGATATTAAATTTTATTTCTCCAACGGTCCGGTTTCGGCTTTCGTATTTTTGTGTAATTTGAAGTCTTGGCCATGAGTTTTTGTTTAAGTAACCGTTCTTTTGATATATAGCTCGTTTCAGTCACTTGGATTGCTTTAATGATTATTTATGGTGATTGTCATAAAAACTTTGGGAGATTTTATATGTCACGGAACAGTTATTTAACTTTTTGCATTATATAACCGTTTTCTGAAACTTATACTTTGAAACTTCTAAAATATATTAATGAAATTTGCGAATAATGCTTACTCTACATATAAAATACAAAACATTAGATACATATTAAACTTGTATTTGAAAATGTCCTTACCCGTACTATACAACATATTAAAACCTACTTATAATCTCTTCTAATTTTGTTTTTAGATATCTAAGTAAATTCATTTTCGAAAAGTGTTTGTAAATACCTACTTCGTATAAACTTTCAGTAATTAGGTATCAAAAGTAGTATTCGCCAAAATTTCACTCGTGTTTTCATGCGCTATTTTCAAAGCCTTAGCCATCCGACCTAAGTTTAAACTTACCCATAATTATATTTTGCATAATAATTATTTTACAATCTAATCATCCTTTACAAGAACAAAGAAGATAAACCTACTTCAGAGGATGTTTCGCCAAATTAATCGAAACATTTCGAGAACCTTTGCGAATTTTAAATAGAAAAGGTATGAATGTTAACCCCTGAGGTCTATTTATAATTATTAGAGCCCGTCTTCGGGAAGGACCCCAGGGGGTAGGGGATAGGATTACTCTGTATTAATTATTGCTATGAAGATCCGTAACTACACGTTTGGGCCATTCTTCGTCGATGTTATAAGTTTCAATTTTACTTTAACCCTAAATTAACAATATATTATTAAGTATTAACATCTTTAAAGATATTAAGCCAAAAATCCTATATGTATATTAGGTAACATTAACATGCTTCGATGAAAATTTCAAGAATATTTTGTTTTGTTTTTTCTTTACATGTAAGATTTCTAACGAATATACAGTATGTATATTGAACTAAGTAAGAAAGCCAAATATTCTCCTTTAGCCGAAGTTTTAATAAAGAACTTGCAATTGAAGAAAGTTATAGCGTTTTATTTCGATTCATTAAGATACTAGAACATGTTGTAAGCAGCTAATAGCTTGTAACTATTTGCAATCTCATACACTTTCAAAACCAAATCAACTATTACACTACGTCCAGTGCCGCAGTAAATATTACAAAACGGTATCTCTATTGTACTAAGCAATTTCGTAAGTGGTCGGAACGCTTTCAGTTCAATATAAATTCCAATTAACCGAACAAAACGACCAAAACACAATCTGATTAAATTCATAGAAAAGGCCGCATTCGGCTAGTAAAATATACGCAACCATCTCTATTTCAGATGGTTTCACAGATCAAGGATGGAATAGCGAAGGTTCTTTTTGTTAAATAAACATGTGGCTATCATCGAAGATGTAAAAAGGAGCAATCAACAACTCAGTAAGAAAGAGATAAAAATAATAGTTACAGTTGTTTACATTAAACTTAAATTTACAAAAAGTAATAATTATTATTTAAACTATTAAACTAAAATAAATTTAATAAATTAAAATAAAAGATTAATAATTGTTATAGGTTGTAAAGTGAAATAGTTATACAAAACTACGTACTAACTAATGGGCTGTTAAGCAGCAGTTGATTTATGTAATTGTAAAAAAAATTAAGCTATTTTATGTTAGTATTCAGTAAATCCTTTTCGTGGTATAAGCAGCTGTTTAGACAAGTTAATGGTCAGAAATATAGTGCTCATATCTATGCCTGATTTCTACATGCAGAATTAACGCAGAAAATGTTTTACACATAAACATATTTTATATGCAAAAATGATAAAACTGCGATATATTTCTTTTAAGCTCATTCATAGTTCACACAAGAAAAACCATCGAATTGAAAGCTTTAGGAGTTTGACACATTGAATTTTTCTGACTACCCTCATGAACAAAAATATTTATTTTGGTTTCTATAATTAATTTGTCTTTCTTTAACCTACCTGCTCTATGCCCAAACCTCAGTCGCGCCACTCAATGTGAAGGTATTTCCAATTACTCTTGAATCCTTCCATTTTCCCTCTCCGGGAATTTTATTAAAGCTGTCCCTTTCTTGTCGGGTGCAAATTTGGCGGTGCGAGCGAGATATTGTGAAGGTTGTGCAACTCGCGGGTTAATTTCCATTCGCCCGCGGCCATCGTCTCGGCACCACCTTTCATACGTAAATTGAAAAGGTAAGCCAACTATTTTGATATGAGATCTTCCTGTTATTACGGTCCTTCCTTTGGCTAATAATAGAAATAAAGGGAAATATTTACTTCATCGAAAAATTACGATGTACGGTTGTACACTGCTCTGCTGCCCTTACTACTTTCTTTTACCTTACCCTTACTGTCAGCCTTGCTCTTACGTTAGAATGAATAAGACATCGATAGACAGTTGATAGGATTTATAAGAATTGGCAGGTTTCTCCAGTGAGATGACACTTTAGTTTTATTATGGTTCATGGTAGTAATTTTTCACTTGACTGGGTTTCCTAAGTAAGCTATCACCTTCCGTCTAGAATCCGACGAGAAATGTTTCGACGTATTTCGGTTTAGTGTTGGAGAACCTGTATGAGGTTCTGCCTTACTTATTGGCGGACAATGCATTGGTCTTTTGCATCACTGACGTCCATGGCCGGAGGTAGCCACTTACCATCAGTTGCCCCATCATAACAAATAAGTTTTAGTCAATTATTTAATTTTTAAACGCGCTTTAATTATACTATATATTATCATCGCAGACTAGGCCAGCTATTAGTTTTAGCTGCACATTAAATTAGAAAGCATCATAATCGATTTTTGCGTCCTTATGACCGTCCTTATGTCCATGTAATCACTTCGAAAGTGTACCATAGTCTAAATGACTACTAAGTATTACAGAGTCCAGCCACCTCCATTAGTAGAAACCTAAAATTGACTTCAAATTAAAACAATATAAATTGTCTATGGTATTTTCCTTGCGTCGATAAATGACGGCAACGCCGCATTGTACCTCTATACGCCGACTGATGAAATTGTGATGTTCGGTCCTAAGTAAACACGCGAGTCGAAACTCGGTCAAACTTGAAACACGTACCCAACAAAACTCTACATCACATGAAAGAGTATTGTGTATCTTTGGTATATAAATGCTGGATCGATTGTAATGTATTTAATAATATACCAGCCAACCGCGCCAACGTCGTTTTACCATATGAATTGTTTTTCCGTTTTTGAGATATTTTTCATTGCTGCTCCACTCCTATTAGTCATAGTGTGATCTATACTAATATTGCAACGTTGAGAGATTTGATTGTTTGTTTGTTTCTTTGTATTAAATAAGCTCGGAAACTACTGAACCGATTTGAAAAAACCTTAAACCATTAGAAGCCGACATTACCCGTGATGAACATAGGCTACTTTTTACCGCGGAAAAATGCTTCATTCCTACGTTAAAACGTGTAACTGTTACATTAGTGCTATGTAAATTATTTAATTTACATAGCAAAACGATTAGAACGATACGTGACTTGCTATGTGACTTGCTTGGAACAACAGGCGTTCGTAACCAATCGTCGCTACACTTATAGTGGAGTCAGCTAGTGTTATATAATCTTCCTCAATAAACTTATTATTTAACACAAAACTATCTTTTCAATTCGAAAGTAGTTCATGAGATTAGAGCTACTAAGTTTATAACTGTATGGGTTAAAGTGGCTAGGTGATAGCGTGATGGTACGGTGTCGTAAACAGCTTTACGACTGTACTGTCCTTCTGTACCCTCTTGAAGCACAACAAATGAGGATCTCAAAATTTATTACAGGCTTACAAAGTAGTGTTCAGTGAAAATCTGTTTATAATCCCATGTTTTCTCCAAAATCTTTTCTGTTGGTTACATCAAGCATATATTGCAGGTATCTATCTAAACTAATATTATAAAGAGGTAATGTTTGATTGTTTGTTTGTTTGTATTGAATATACTCCGAAACTAATGAACCGATTTGAAGAATTATTTTACCATTAGAAGCCGACATGGTCCGTGATGAACATAGGCTAATTTTTACCGCGGAAAAATGCTTATTTTCTACGGGAAAACGGGTAATTATAGATCTACAATCGGACAAAATAAATACTTACATAACAACCCATAATTGTCCCACTGCTGGGCTCCTCTCACACTGAGAGGGTTTAACACCATAGTCCACCACGCTGGCCAAGTCCGTGTTGGCAGACTTGACACACCTTCGAAAATATTATGGAGATCTCTCCAGTGTGCAGATTTCCTCACGATGTTTTCTTTCACCGAAAAGTAAGTGATAATTAATTTCTAAGAAGTAAATAAATATTTATAAACTTTAAAACCTATTCTGGCCGTAAATTTCCTTAAGTTCTCGCAACTACTTTGCTTACTAGTGCTCTGGGGTTTATCAGCGCAGTGCACCAAATTGCCTACTAATAACGCTAAGGCAATATCAGAGCGCGCAGAACAAAGCTTCAGCCAATTTGTGTATAATGACATTATAAAATAAATGCATGATTTTAATCTCCATGCCGGCGGCGCATCGTAAACTGTTTACGAGCGGCCACCGAACGTCTTCCACAAGTTACAACATATTGCGGTTTTATTATCTAAGTAATCTTTATTTTAAGTCTAAAAATTAGCTTACAATGGGAGCACTTAATGCCTGAAAGCCTTCTGCAACACTCAACCATTAGTGATCGATTAAATTTGCGGTTGGAAACAAAAACCCCTACTAAGCTACATTAGGGAAAATTTAAAAAAAAGAGCGACGTAGGTAACAATTTTATAGCCGTTTTGTTTTAGCCGTTCCAATTTACATAACGTAAATAAAATATTGTAAACTAAACGAGGCAGATTACTATCGATCGCAGCGATCTTTACGTACATCGATAAGAATCATACCCATCCCGTCAACCCGAACCCATCCTATGGAAAAGTCGGGTATCTCCCGATAACAGAAAAGTTACAAGGTGTAGGTACTTTTCGATGTAGATATATAAATCCTTGTTTCTTCATTTACGTTCCGCTGCCAGTTTATGACGTGCGTTGGGTAAATTCAGCACAGCCATGAAACGCGTCAAAGAGTGTTGTGCCCCGTCCTTTGCTATTTGTGTTTTACGGCTCGCGTAACGAAACTGCGGCCGGAATGCGGCGCGTTGATTACAGATTACCAAGTAATAATCAACTAAACACCGCTGAAGGTGACCTAAAAAATATGCGGGGTAAAAAACAGCGCATAGACAAAATTCGTGCCTACAGTAACTTTTGATGAGATATCATAGCATCTCACTGTAGACTGCCGTGTTTAAAACTCTTGTTTACATACTGCAACTAGCGTTTTGGACGAAACAAAAAATACATTTTACGACCCCGAGCCAAGAGGCTCTAAGACCTCGCCTGCCGAGACCAAAGTTCACGGGTTCGATTCCAGACCGGGGCAAAATGATGTGTCAGATAAATGTTTGTTTTACCGTGGGTGTTTGTGATGTTCATTTGTGTATGTCGATATTATCCATGTCACCCACAGCATAGGGAATCCTAATGCGAGGGTGCGAGATTAGTAGATTAGAATTCGTTTATTATCAGAATATTATTATGTAATAGTTTTGGTTCAGTTCGGATTAATATTTTAAAATAAATTGGTTTAGAATAGTCACGGATTGGCGAGTTCTGTTCTAGACAATAGGTACATATATTTTGAATATGTTTTAAAACAATTCTATGCCAAAAACTAAACATCGTTTAGGACGTTTAAAATTCAAACAGTTATGGTTTAAATAAACATTGCCGCCAAAAACAGGAAACGAGGAATCATTGAGCGGAGACCGGAAGTGGCCCGGAGACGCCGAGTTCGCCCTAAAACTACCGATTCAATTATTCCCATTTCGACAACAGACTAAATGCACCACAGAGTTTCATCTTGTTTATAAAATAAAAAATAAATAAGAAGTAATAATTCCACGAGTTCCACGTTCGCGATATAAAAAACAAATTAGAGGTTTGCACCGGAGCTATGGGTACCGGAGAATCACCGGTGAAATACCGGTAAAAGTACTCGATTAATATCAAT
>DWPQ01002053.1:0-11158 GCA_018251795.1 Perichares adela | reverse complement strand
TGTAGTTCATAGTGGAGTAGACACGAGTTTTTTTTTTTTTCAAATTAAAAACAGTGATTGAACTATTTTAACTATTCGAATTTAAAACTATCGTTATGGTATTTATTTTAGTGATCGAACTAACTATTTGGATGCAGACTTCATTCAAATTTAAAACTATAGTTATGATATTTATTTTATTTGTCAATTTAAGTAAATTGAATATAGCTGTTTCTAATCGAATGGTTACCCTGTTATCTAATTGCACATAGATTCGACGGTTCTTATGTTGTTTTTCATCTTTCTTATTTTCTTGCGTAATTTTTCGAGTTTCTAGATCAACGAAAAATTAAATCTTGGCGCAAAACGATTAACGATGATGAAATAAATATTTATACAAACAGCAATGAATGCGGATCTACTAAACAAAAAAATTGGTGCAGATATTTACAATTTCTTCACAATCTTATCGTTGTTATCAAATTAAATGACTAGATTGGTGAGATATAATTGTCCTCGTTACCTAGATATTCTGTTCTGTTTAATACTTTCGGTAATGCTTCAATTATCTTATTCGCGAAGCACACGCCGCACTTATCATACAGTAATAAATTGTATTATTAAAAACATAAAAAATAATAATAAGTTACTAATAAGCAGTTCTCTCGTTTCCTTCAGTCGGTAACGTGTCGTTGATGCTAATTCTTACCGTATCGGATGTCTATGGGCGGCGGTGACCGCTTATCAGTGGCCATTCTGCACGTTTTGTATTAATTATTTTAAAAAAAATTACATACAACCGAACAAAAACATCCTCCTTTTCGAAATCGAAGAATGATTACGTACTACGTGATTCGTTCGTAAACCAATATAATAATAATCCATAGATAATAGAGAGTAAATATTTTTTATATGCATACAGTACTAGACTAAGACCATAAGTTTATACATTTAGATACGTTATTGTAGATAAATATGACTTTGACGTATTTAACACCGCGTCGCCACAAAAGGCATCGTCGACACGTTACTGGCTATTAAGCTATTTGGACTATCAATGTGTAACTGGCAATTATAATAAAAAAACAACAGTTTCCGTACAAGCGGCTCTTATATTTATTTAGGTCGCCAATACTCTATACACTATGATATAGTCGGAGATACTTACCATAATACAAAGTCAGTCTTAGTGCTAGAATAATTATAGGCGACGACGTCATGCATAAACATCGTTATTATTACATTAAACTAAATTAAATAAATGCAGATATAAATATATTGAAGAAATTATAAACTGAATAAAAACGAATGTCAGAGTATTAAAACAAATATTAATTAATTTAGAAAAAAGAAAGAAATAATAATAATATGTAGTCAAATTGAAATACATAACTACAAGAGATATTAGGACACTATGTAAAAACTCAGACCCAGTGAATAAAATCTATAGTGGTAAGTTACTACTGGTAACTATAAACCAGGGAACTTGAAATGTAATTAGTGGATGCTTATTATAAACTAGTTGACCTACAAACGTCTTTTTGCTATGTAAATTATTTGTAACCATTACCCGATTTCCAGTAGGAATGAAGCATTTTCCGCGGTAAAAAGTAGCCTATGTTCATTACGGATAATGGCATCTAATGGTAAAATATTTTTTCCAATCGGTCCAGTAGTTTCGGAGCCTATTTAATACAAACAATGATATCTTTCCTCTTTATAATATTGGCATAGATAGAACTTGGTTATTAAAGGTTCAAATCCAAAATAGTTCTGAAGATTTAGAATTATGTATAATAATATGGAAAATATACGCCTATAGATTTTCATTACACCATAGGCATCGACGCAATGCTGTCAATAAGTAAGCGGCAAATCAGCATATAACTGACGCTGCGACACTGCAATCGAAGGGGTTAGCGGGGGAAATTAGATGTAAGGGTGAATGCAACCCCTTACATACGATGGACGCTCAAAATTCTGAATTTGAATAATGCCATTTTGAGTATTTTTTTTCACATTTGCTTTGTCAAAATGTTATTTCATATTCAATCTATAGTTCATTTCTATTTTATAAATAAATTTGTTTTAAATGCACTTAATGAAATTCATTTAATGTTTTTAAATTTTGATACTACCCTTACTTAGAGGTTGAATTCGTTAAATTATATACATAAATATTGGTAAGTTTATAACGAAGAGTATAAGCTCATAAATAATTATATTTAGATAAAATTGAATGTAGGTATAAAATCAAGAAAGGCGTAACCATATATTATCAATTTATCACAATAGGTACACAGCGCAGTGCACGCAGTGACCTCACTGGATAAATCTGACCTCAAGCTATTACTTTCATGACAATTTTATTTATTACAAGGAGACATTTAGGTATTCAGTATATGAATTCGTGACTAGCTTGTCAAAAGTCACAACTAAACCACATTCAACTGTATTTTTCAATTGATTACGTTCGTGGAATACTTTTTATATCCTATTGTCCCTTTTCATAACTTTTGTAAGTAATATGAAATGTTAAGTAGGTAAAATGAAACACGGGACGTATTTCAAAATGTAGCCATAGCACAAACGGGGCAAGGTTGTGTGACGTCAAATTCTGAATCACGTGCGGGTCGACCTTAAAGCGCTCCAAGCGCTTCAACTGTTGGCGCACTATGCCAGTAAATATTCTTAACCGTCGAAAAACCGGACTGAACAAACATTTTGATCTATCACCACGGCCATGGATATTATGTATTCAACTTTGTTTGTGTCTGTGTTTACATTGCACACACACTTTTAAAGTAATGACACTGTGAGACTTAGGTATTTGGTAAAACAGAACGAAGTGATCATCTCTTTTAATTACGGTCATTGCAAAGTAACGAGACATCGTTTGTTGATGGCCGATGTTTTTAAAACACAACTAGTTTAGATTCGAGGCTGGAAGATAATTATCAGCTTTTTCCATGGATTTCCTCGTGGCCATGAATTCGTGAAAACGATTACCTGACTCGGTTCGTAACGATTCATTGATGTTTTGATTATTCCTGTTTGCATCCGTTGTTAATTATTCAAACATTGATAGTTGAATTAGAATTGTCTTCAATATCTATTGTTTTATCAGCGCTACTCGATATCCAATGAGACCTATTGTTTCATATATACGTCTTATAATTGTCTATTATTAATAGACACTGTATTTTTTTTAATAGAAAAGTTTATAGTTTAAAATAACGCCTGAAGTTCCATGTTTTTGTCAAGTTGCTGTGTTCGCGATTTTGTATCCCGGGAGGCGATATTAACAATTTCAGGGGCAAATGTAATTTAATGTTTTTTTGTACAGAACTCTTAAAGTATTCTAAAATTATATTAGCCTAAGTCGCACTTCAGAACATCTGCTATCTGCCAGTGAAAGTCCCGTCGAAATCGGTTCACCCGTTTCGGAGATTACCCGGAACGAACAGACAGACATAAGAATTTTATTTAAATAATATTTATCTTTATCTTTTTGTTGTATGTACCGTATATACTTTCACTAGCATTCATTAAAAAGCTATTATTTGACATTACAAGCAGATTGTTCAATTTTATTTGTACGTATAGATTAATATTCATAATATTCACGAAGTACAATTTGTGCTGCTTTTTGCTTATCAAAATCAGTCACATTTGCCATTTACAGCTTAATCGACTTTGCTATTTATAGCAATTAAAAAACAACCATACTCTCTCATCATCGCCCTGAGTTGACTGATATAGAATGCTTATAGGTTAAGTTCGCTCTTTGTAAAACCTATTATAGGATATTACAATTAGCCATAAAATAATAAATTAATTTGAACAACTGGACCTACATTACCGCTTACCATCAGGTGGGATCATAGTCAAGTGTGAACTTGTCTTAAATTACAAAAAAACTGAAACATTCCAATAATGTCGTTTACGGTAGATCCGGTTCTATTACTGGGTTATAGTTCCTCGGTTACTATCAGGGTCTCTTTCTATTGGAGGAATTTAAATTACATTTACTATCTCACTCTGATGCGATATACACCTCCCGTTTTAAGATTTGTTATAAGGATCTATTAGACGATTATATTTGTTAATTGTCACAAAGTAATTGTACGAACTAAACATTGTCAGTCGGTCTATTTTAGCACTAAGTTAATTTTTTTATTACGAAGTAGATTTTCATTGTAAAAAACAACGATTTTTTCCCGGAAGTTTTACGCATATACAATTCATTAAAAGGTACTGTGGACAAATCTCGATCATACGCTAGTAGAGTTACTAGCGTAAGATACAATCGATTCAGCATTAGTATGAAAAGTTATTCAGTCTAATGATGAACCGATTATATGAATTGGATATTATCAAAGTTCTACGTATATCAGAAATTATTTGAATAAATAAAAAATCGTCCAATTTTATCTATAATCATGGTTTAAATCGGAAGGTGTAAATCGTGTCTCAATCTAATCCGTTAATGTCGCATACATATTGCAACTAGGTACCATTTACTAACGTTGACTCTTAAATCATTAATATTAAATCCCACATCATTCTGCGTGTTCAACACATTTTCTCAGAATGACTTACTGATTAGAGTATTGCAATGGTTATCGTGAAATAATATTTTTTCGTTCAACAGCATTCCAATAATAACACTTGGTAAGAGAAAATTGTACCATTGACAATTGAGCCGGCACGAATCGACAATATGTTTTGCATGTTTTTCGTCAAAACAAATATTGATTATTGCCAAGTGTAACCAAGCATGATATCGCAGTTAACATTCGAGAGTTTGAATCGTCGGACGCAATCGTAATTATTGTAATTGTGAATCGTCGTAGTGGACAATTAAAGTGATAGTTGGGTGTGTGGGGGAGAATCATCGCCGGCGTGACGCGGGCGGGGCCGATGTTCGCGGCTGGGGTGCGTCACGGCAGAGGGCGGTGCGGGCTGGGGCGCGGGGTGCGCGGGCGGCTCGCGCGCCTCGCCGCCGCCCGGCTTCGATCGCGAGCTCTTCCAGGAGCTGAGCTTCCTCCCCGACGCGGAGCTCCGAGAGTGTCTCGGCGAGTATCCCGACTTCCTGTACCACGTGGCTCGGGACAGGTTCGGACGGGTCTACTTTCGCGTCATAAGGACATTGCTCCTTGATCGAGGTACGGTCACTCTGAATGTCCAACTACAATGTCGGCTCACCCCATCGCTCACAGCAACTTCAGGTGTTTCTCAGCGCGGCATCCTTTCGCTTCCTTTCGCCCTTCCTCATGTTTTAGTTCTCATGGATCTCATAGCTTCTTGGCATATCATCTTTCACACTCAAGATCGTTACTAATTACATTGTAAGTGTTATTAGTGAAAAATGTATTGTTTTATACTAGACATTAACGAATCATTTTTTTGACTTCTCGATGCCCATCATCTATCATAGCTATTCTTTTATATATTTTTTAATAGCTGAATTCATTATCATAGGCTAAAGCGGTATTTTGTGTTAGAACCAAATAGGTAAACAACAAAATGTCTTCAATTTAGTCTAAAAAAGTACAAGTAGAAATTGTCTTTCAGGTATTTTTTTATGACTTGTCCTACAATAATGTAAAACACTTTTGATACTATCAACTAAGAATTAAAATAGTATTAGAAATTATATTTCTAAAAATGCCACAATGAAATATTTCTATGATTTGGTTCCAAAACCTAGAAAAGCGTACAATTTAGTGCCGTTTGAAAACTTTTTAAGTAAGACTTAACTACTTTCGATAACCGCAAAGTATTCTCTCCAAATTCTATGAATGCACGTCGCTCATTGCGTACTGTATTTTTCTCAATGTCTCGCCGAATTATTTGTTGCACTGTAAATAAAACACTATCGTTTCACTTATATGTATACAGCTATCAAAAATTAAATGCTGACTAATAAATACCTGTTAATATTGTTCGGCTTGTATTGTTATTACTGATTGCAAAGCGCTGTATTTAAAACAAAGGTGCAGGGTCGTTTACTTTTTAAATTCACCAAGGTATATGATTCATGTTAGTGCATTGCACTAGTTGAACCTTCAGCGTCAACTGTGTGCTCCGTACTGGGAACGTATCATCGGATATCGACAAAAACATAGAAAGTAAGTCCATCTCTTACGGATCGCAAGAGACGTAACAGAGTGCACAATTGATATCCGTTGTATTTGTAACGTTAGGTAAGGTAAGAGTGGGAAAAAATCACACACGCACCATTGTACAGCACCATGATTGATGTCGGTTCCCACATGTCGGTTTTTGTCTCGCTGGAAAGCTATGCAACGGGTTTGAACGTCTACTCGAGTGTAATAAATTGGTAATAATACACATTAGAACTATGTTGCGAAATAACGTTGTTAGAACACTTTTATGATTACGTTATTCACAATTAAACAATTATTATCAGCTTCGGTTTCATATTGAGAGATCTTAATGCCACTAGATTGGCTTAGTGCGAATTGACAGACTTCACATGCCGTTGAGAGGCGTTAGGAAAGACTCATTTTTACGATTTTTTCCTTCTTCGATGTAAGTTATCATTAACTTACGCATGTAGCTTATGAAAAATTTAAGTAGCATGCAGGATTCAAACAAAGGGCTATTTGTTTTTTAAACAATATATTGTCGGTTTTTATCTCTAACTTAAGTTTCGTGGTAATTCTTTACATTATGATAGCGTAACATTTCACAATTATTACATCTTGGAACCTAATTGGATAGAAAATATCAGTTGTTCCTAAGTGGATTCGTTGTTAGTACATATAAATAGATTCTACTTATTTTCTGTTTCTACGATAAGTTCTCTCTAGAATGAATAAACACACCGATAATGATCTATTGCAGGACATTCATGAATTACTTTTGAATCGCCTTGACATGATCACGATTGCTAGTCGGTTTTTCCTTCAATGTTGTGGTTTTAGTAATGTGTAAGTGTGTGGTTCGTCTCTGTAACTTAATATTTTGCGATAAATTAAGTATCTTGTAAGATATTGTTTAAAATCGATTTTTATGGTTGTGTTATTGGTAAGTGTGTAGTAATGTGTTAATAATCACACAACAATTGTATCGATAAATACTTGTTGTGTTGTCTATGTACTCCAGTTTTCCCATGTTGCACAATAGAATAGTCTTGTTTTGCGTGCCCTCAGAGCCGGAGACTCGATGGTTGCGTACGCAGTCACCAACTCGATCGGTCGGTTCACGCTAGTGTTTCAAGTTAGTCAAGTTTGGAAGTTTTTCGTTTTAGTGAGTGTTGTTTCAATGCTGTTTTGTTATTGACAACGTTTTGTTTTTTGCGCCTGAAAGATTTTTACCGAGATAAAGGTTCCATGACCTCGCAAATCTCTGAGATCGATGATATATTTGCGGGTCAGTGCTTGTTCTATTTTATGGCATGAGGTTGACGATTAGCAATTAATATCCTATTATTACAAATTATCTTATCTATGTTTGAGTTTGGTGCGCCAATTGAGCGCTTCGTACCAGAGTGCGTCTCACTCACACGCCGCTTTGCCACTGTAATGTTTCTTTAAGTCTTTAAGTAATTATTATATTATCCTTTTGTAATGTCGTGTACTCCGCTGCATCGTTATATTGTGGAAACTCTGAAAATATGTGGTACCAAAATTAATACATTCATTTTAACATAAGATTCATTCGTCGACGATTTGAATGTGTTATAATATTTTCTTTCGTGTTGTATTTAGAAAGCTTTCCATGTTATGTTTATATTTTGTAAGTTGTTTTAGATAATTATGCGATACGACTGAGGTATATTTTGATGCTCGTTGCTTTTTAGTATATTTATATACATATTTACATTTGTATTAAATATTAAATCAATTCAATTACTTGCTACCTTTGACATTTTGTCTAGGAATTATTTATTCGAAGCAAATGAGAATTAATCTATGTTTAGTTATTCATTAATAATGACTCGTTAAGTTAAAAACTAATGATAATGTTACGTTCACTTTCACCTCGTTGTTTAATTAATTGATTTTATGATAATTTTGTAATTTATTAATGACTTATATTTATATGTTATTTTTATTTTCTTGGTAATACGGCTTAGGGTTTAGTAAAATGCTTATGTAATTATTAAACTAATTAGGTATTGCAATCACATGGTCAGACAACTGCCATTGTCGGCGTTTGACATATAATATAGATATTTGATTGTGTCATGGTAATTTCGTCTAAAATAATAGCCATATACTTCTTTAAAATAAGATTTTAGTGTTACTACTTATCGACAATAATATAAACTTCTTAAAGTATACTGGAAGCCTTCCACTACAAACGTTAAGCAAATCTTTTGTAAATATTGAACTAATTACTCTAATACGTTTGCTTTGTTATTGCTTTGTATAAACGCAAATAGTTTGACCAATATACAGAATTCATTACACAGAAATACCTATACGTGTATTCATTGTCGTAACTATTCATTTAGACATTGCTATAGGTATACGATAATGAAAAAATGAATGTTTGTATAAATGAAATGTTTGTTAGTGTTATTAAGAATGATTATTGACGGTCTTTATCTTATCGCCATTGTTTCAGTACGCCTAAATTCATTTGTGTTTTGTGTTACAAAGGTGTCGCTCTGTTTACAGTTCTATGCAGCAACAGGGTGAGCCAAATGACAAAAACCTACAATGACATCGAAGCAGTAACACGGCTCTTAGAAGAAGTAAGTTTCTATATCCATAATTAGTGGCGTAACTATAACTATCCCGTTCGGGGCACGTGGCAAATTCGTCAGGTGCCTCTCCCCCCACACTTATAAATACATTATTTCTTATCCAAATGTAAGGAGAGGTTATTTTACTAAATGTGTATTAATAAATGTTAGGAGTTGGGATTCTCTTCTGTCCGAGGGCCGCTTCCGGCAGAGGGCCCTTGAAATTTTGCCGACTTGCGACCCCGTAGTTACGCCAAAATGTGTTATTTGTTTTATGCCTAAGTAATTAACCGTTAAATACAGGAAAGGACTAATTTCTTGATTGGCTTAGTTTTTGTTTACTGAGCATAGTTTACAAAGTGGTGTAGTGTAGTAAGCGATTTCTGATTACATCGGCAATCCAACGAGAATATGCTATTGTCCTTGCGGAACAATCATGTTGTTTTTGTCGGAAGTTTGAACTCTGAACAGTGCAAGTATAGATTTTAATGACTCTCGTAATTGATGCTTAAAAGTCCTCATTGTTTGTTGCCTAAATTATACGTTTTAATTGATATTGTATAAAGGAAGTATTTTTTCTGACGTCATATTCATTCTTTGATAAGTTGGCTATGTTTTTTTAGCCAATTATGTGCACAAAATTATGCAAGGTATTAAAAAATGTATGGATATAGGGTGTAAGGCAAACGTTCCTAAAAATTATGATTGCTGAATGGCTGATGATGACACCTTCAATCATAAATGAGACACAAATCTATTTGAATGAAATAAAAAAAACATTTGCTTTCAACCTTTTTTTACATACCTACGTTGGACATTCAACGCAATTTTTTTTTTCCATCCAAATCGATTTTTGCGACATATACTTTTTTTTAAGCCATTATACCATTTTGAAAGTAATCGATTTTCATTATCAAAGGTACAATCAGTACTAACTCATCACGATCCTATTATCGTATTCGCTTGCTGCAATATTGGAATCGTTTGCAGAAAGAGAAAGACTTAGAATTAACGGCACGCATCGGCAAGGAACTGCTGACTGCTAACGGGCGACTGGAGGCACGCGTCACCGCGCTCGAAGGCGAGCTGCGCGGCGCACGCGACCTTATCACCCAGCTCCGGCACGACCTGAGTGCCAAGACTGACTTGCTACAGGTATGTTTTCAATTGCAGAAGCACAGATGATCTGTACACGTTGAGCTGTGAAGTCTGCTAGGGCGCACAGCACAATGACCATCAGAAACAAACAATAGAGAACGTGGTTTTTTCTTCTTAGCTATATCTTGCCAACAAGGACTACGTGACTCGAACATTCTCATGACCAAAGGTGAAACAAACTTGATGATTACTTTGCAGACAAGGCAATCAAGTATGAGTTTAATATACAAAAAAGAGGAAGAAAAATATGTGAATAATAAAATATAGTTATAAGTATTCTTAGTAAATAGGAAAATATACTCCCTTGCAATTCTATCCCGCTTCTTCCAAAGTTTTATGGTAAGGATTAGCAAAGCACTACGACAAGGACTATCGCAGCTTGACTTTAGAAAAGCGTTTTACAAATAAAAATAAAATGAAATGCTTTTAACGTACTACGATCCTAGCAATATTTGTGTATATATGAGCTACATGAAAAGAGAAGACGCGCCGAGCTGTGTTCATAATCTGATCTTGCTACAAGGAGATTGGAAGTTTACGTCATCACACTAGAAGACAAGATAATCAGGTCGTGTGAAGCTCATTCGGTTCAAGCACCCTTCGATCCCCGCATTGACGCTTTCATGTCACTAATGAGCGATTGAAGATGTTCATGATTGTAATATAATCGTAGGTTCTATAATGTATGTGTGAAATGTATCAAGTACACGACTTAAGGTTCTGATGCGATATATCAAACTGTGAGAAGGATAGTAACTTAATAATAAAAAAAATTAAGTAACATTTATTAAAAGTAGTATTAATAGTTATATTTATTTTTAGTACTATAAAATAATTTCGAAAGTTTTTAAATAGATCTTTATTGCGAAAAGTGATGTTATAATTAGCCTGACTGAATTAACATGTGCACGCGAACCCATTCCATTTTCTAAAAACCTAATTTTGACAGAGGTCTATTTTGTATTGCACTCTTCGATATATCTTTCTTTAAATTTCTACAGCCGTTTCTGTGCTGAGTTTCCGAAGAACCAACGAAACTGATGCCAACATCTATAATTTCTGTTGCATAATTCGCCAAAAAATAAAGTTTTTTCTGTATCAATTTGAATCGTGATGGCATTCTCAAGTTCCTTCCCACAAACGGATTTGTGGTCTAAGGAGTAGACTTCCTTTTGACGCACACCGACTCTTACGGGGTTTTCAAAAACAATTTTATTAGTGTAACAAATAAAACTATTTTGGTACAATTCCCAAATTACGCAGAAACTTATTTTTGTAGACTCTTTATTTTTTTATTTT